>JAJPUD010016044.1:23012-35347 GCA_023553655.1 Myrmecobius fasciatus | reverse complement strand
TATTTAGTGCCATACCAATCAAACTCCCAAGAAATTATTTTACAGATCTAGAAAAAATAGTAGCAAAGTTCATTTGGAAGAACAAAAGGTCAAGGATTTCAAGGGGATTAATGAAAAAAAAGGCAGATGAAGGTGGCCTTGCTGTACCAGATCTAAAACTATATTATAAAGTAGAGGTCATCAAAACCCTTTGATACTGGCTAAGAAATAGAGCATTCGATCAGTGGCATAGGATAGATTATCAGGCTAATCTAGGCCATAACTTTAACAATTTAGTGTTTGATAAACCCAAAGACTCCAGCTTTTGGGATAAGTACTCATTATTTGGCAAAAACTGCTGGGAAAATTGGAAACTAGTGTGGAAGAAATTAGGGCTTGACCCATACCTAACACCACATACCAAGATAAGATCTAAATGGGTTCATGATCTAGCTATAAAGAGTGATATTGCAAGGAAATTAGAGGAACATAGTATAGTTTACCTCTCAGACCTGTGGAGATGGAATAAGTTTATGTCCAAAGAAGATCTGGAACTCCTAATTGAACACCAGATGGATAATTTTTATTATATTAAGTTAAAAAGTTTCTGTACAAATAAAACTAATGCAGAAAAGATTAGGAGGGAAGCATCAAATTGGGAAATCATCTTTATATTTAATGGTTCTGATAAAGGCCTCATTTCTAAAATATATAGAGAATTGTCTCATATATATAAGAATTCAAGCCACTCTTCAATAGATCAAGGGATATGAACAGACAATTTTCAGATGATGAAATTAAAGCTATAGTCATATGAAAAGTTGCTCCAAATCACTATTGATCAGAGAAATGTAAATTAAGACAACTCTGAGGTACCACTACACACCTGTCAGATTGGCTAAAATGACAAGAAAAGATAATGATGAATGTTGGAGGGGATGGGACATTGATGCATTGTGGATGGAGCTGTGAATGGATCCAACCATTCTGGAGAGCAATTTGGAGCTATGCTCAAAAAGTTATCAAACTTTGCATACCCTTTGACCCAGCAGTGTTTCTATTGGGCCTATATCCCAAAGAGATCTTAGAGGAGGGAAAGGGACCCACATGTGCAAGAATGTTTGTGGCAGCCCTTTTTGTAGTGGCTAGAAACTGGAAACTGAGTGGATGCCCATCAATTGGAGAGTGACTGAATAAATTATGGTATATGAATGTTATAGAATATTATATATAGAAACGTCCAGCAGAATGATTTCAGAGAGGCCTGGAGAGACTTGCATGAACTGATGCTGAGTGAAACAAGCAGAACCAGGAGATCATTATACATAGCAACAACAATATTACATGATGATCAATTCTGATGGACATGGCTCTCTGCAACAAAGAATTGTCTCAAACCAGTTCCAATTGTTTACTGAAGAAAACCATATACACCCAGAGAGAGGGATATGAAATATGGACCACAACATAACATTTTCATGCTGTCTATTGAGGTTTGCTTGCATTGTGTTTCCTTTCTCTGATTTTCTTTTTTTTCTTGTAGATAGGATTTTTCTTGCACAACTTGTCAAGTATTTCAACCTTATTAACATGTAGTGCTTCCTGCCATCTAGGGAAGGTGAGGGGACTGGGGGTAAAATTTGTAATGGAAAGCTTTGTAAACATCAATGCTGGGGAACTACCCATACATATCTTATACAAATAAAAAGCTTTAATAAAAAAAAACACATTTTTTTTTTATTTTTCCAAACACATGCAAAGGTAATTTTCAGCATTCACTTTTGCAAAACCTTGTGAACCAAATTTTTCTTCTTTCCTCCCTTCTCCCTTATACAAGAGGCAAATCATTAAGAGCTAAACATGTACAATTCTTCTAAACATATTTCCATATTCATCATGCTGCACCAAAAAAATCAGATCTAAAGAGAAAACAAACAAAAAAAAGTCAAGTAAAGAACAGCAAAAGAGGTGAGACTGCTATGCTTTTATCCATTGGATCTCTGTCTGGATTCAAATGATCGTCCCATCATGAATCTAATGGAATTGCCTTGAATCATCTCATTGTTGAAAAGAGTCAAGTCCATCACATTTGACCATCACATAATCTTCTTGTTGATGTGTACAATCTTCACTTGGTTCTACTCACGTCACTTATATCAGTTCATGTAGGTCTTTCCAGGCTTTTCTGAAGCCTGTCGTTTCTTATAGTACAATAGTATTCCATTACATTCATATACCATAACTTATTCAACTATTCCTCAACTGATGGGTACCCACTCAAGTTTCAGTTCCTTAGGTAGTGGTCTTTTTTTAAAAAAATGTAATATCTCAGGAAAGATGTTCCATCCCACCCCCTCCCCCAAAGTCTTAGGCCCAGAATCCATTTGTGTTTGTTTAGCCTATATATTTACATGAAGATTGTTATTTCTTCGCTGTAGTTTTGTCCTTTGTTGTCAAAGAAGATCATGAAATTAGGGAAGTATTGCTATGATATGCAAGTGAATTAGGTTTAAGTAAGGGAAGGCTATGCAAAGTCACCATCATCACTCTCTCATCTAAAGCCATCTGGTTCTAATGGTTTTATATACACATGTGTGTGTGTGTGTGTGTGTATGTGTGTATGTATGAGTGTGTTAAATCAGGACAACTGAAAATGTGCACTAGATTCACTGGGAGGCCTTGACCTTTTTATGTTAAGATCTTTAACAAATCTTAGTTTGACTGAGGCAACTGAAGAATAACTAAGATAAGGTAAGAAATGAGGCAGAGAATGGTTTCTTTAAACTAGTCAAAGAAAAAAAAACAATCTGGGAATGAAAAACCCTCAGAGTTTCTGGCCAAAATAGGAACAATTGCTCTTTACATGCATTTTGAGTCAATCAGGGCCCAAATAATAACTAAGTGGGGTTTCACCTGGGATCTATTGTTAGTCAATTGATGAAGGAGATAAAAATCCATAAAGAGATGTGCAAAGTGAGAAAATCTGCTCCAAATGTTCACTTGGACTGTTTGTGCTCAGCCTGAGCATTCCACATTCATATTGGTCTGATGAGCCAGTCAGACACATTGAAATTTGACTGTAGCATAGTGCTAATATTTTGGTCCTCTTCAAGAATGAAGAATAACAACCAACCAACCAAAAATCAATAAAGAAGTTGTAATCATAAACATAATTTTACCAATAGAAATAATATTTTATAATATGAAGAAATCATTAAGCAAGCAATTTATAATCCAATCTAATAAATATAATCAATATTGTTATATCTAATTAGAGATCAATGTGTAAGTTATATCTAATTAGAGATCAATGTGTAAGCACATGATTGTCTTTGATCATTTTGTAGCTGAGTCCTAGGTTGGGGATTTTCAAACAGATTTAGTTTCATGTTTTAAGAGAGGAATCTAAATTGTGTTCACGGTTTATTTTTACTCTGCAGGAGATTAAAGAGTAAGTAAAAGTAAAATGTCATCTACAAGGTGTGCTTCCCAAAGGATCTTTAGGCACTTATTCAAGTACAGAAACAGATTTCATGGGATAGTTTATTGAACAAAGAAAGGAAGTTAAGTACCACTAGGACTGTGGCTATTTTGTTGATAGGCCATAGGATTAATTTGTCCTATAGCATATTTGACACAAATAGACAGGAAAGAATAGAGAAATGCTTTAAGAAGCTTGTTAGGGTACAGCTGTTGCTGATTCTTTGACGATGTGTCATTATTGCTCACCTCTTTAGTATATTCTGTGCCAATGGCTTCAACCAATTGAACTATGTAATGGCAAGCGATTTTTCATAAGATCACTCAACACAAGCAAACAGAAACACAAATAGGCAGGAAAAGAACCAAAGAAATTAGACTCTGAAGAACTACTGTTCCATCACAATGAGGTTTCATCTCTTCTCTCAATGTCTCTTCCTCCAAAACACACAGCTGTAGTACAAGTGTAATTGACTCACCTAAAAAGCATCCTAGAGGCCCAGCATAGCTTAGTTTTTAAACTGCTGTCTATAGTGTCTGACAGGACAGTAAAGTGACTGAGAAGATAGAGTTCTTGGCCTTGAAGTCAGGAGGACTCAAATTCATTTTTAAATCTGGCCTCAAACACTTACTTGCTGTGTCTAAATGGACAAATTACTTAATCCTTTTTGCCTTAGTTTTCTCATTTATAAAATGACCCGGAGAATAAAATAGCAAATCACTCCAATATCTTGCTGAGAAACTCCTAAACAGAGTCACAATGAATTGGACATAACTAAACAACACAAAACCAAACCAACAATAACTGACAAGAGTTACTGCCTTCCTACCCTTCAGAATAATTGCTCTTCTTCACTATTAAGACAGAAGTAAAGAAAATATATTTCTTGCCTCTTTCATTTCCCACTTGGTTCTCCTCCCAGCAGGTTCTCCTCCAAACCCTGATTTTCAGTTTCCTTTTATGTATTGTTTAACTCCATTGGATCAAAAATTTCTTTAGGGAAGGGATTGTTTTTTGCCTTTACTTCTAGTCAGTATTAGCACAGTGCTTAGTACAATGTAAACACTTAATAAATGTTTATTGACTGACTGACAAGTAGTTATAACATGTGGACATGAACCACAATTTTTGTAGATTTGTGCTAGGATATGGGACCCTGCCAAGAGGGAGTACAGAGGCCACTTCAACCTTTGGTGCACAATAAGTTTTGTGTCACATTGCAGAAATGCCCTTGTTGAGCAAGGAGCAGTGAGGTATGATCTTGCCTCTGAGATCAAAGGGCTCCTATATTTTGAAGTCTCAATCAAGACAGCTACAACAACTGGCCTCGAGAAACAGGGACTTGAAATGAAAGGTGCCAGGGTGATTACTAGGTGGTGAAACACTGCTAGGTAGTCAAGACAACCTCCAAAGGAAGAGCCTGCTGAGCTGCATTTTTTCCGGACCAGGCAGAGTGTGGTGGAGATAGTTAAGTAACCTAATGGGGCAGAAAGCAAGCATCCCACTCCCTACAGATAGGGAAACATATGTCAGGACTATATATAAATGTATAAAAGAGCAGGGGTGCACAATTCAATTAGGAGATAATTTCTTAATATTGGACATTGCTTACAAAGTTTCTCCATGGTTACCTGAGGAAGGCTGTTATAATTGTGAGAGATGGATTGTTTTTGGTGAACAGCTCACTGCTTAACAAAGTCTGAAATCAGAGCCAGAAAAAGAAGTTAGGATATTTATGGTTGGAGTACAGACAGGCCCATCACTTAGCAGTAGATGTCCCTCTCCTGAGGATAATGAATGGCCTATTTCCCCCCACACACACCTCCACGACCTTCGGCCCTGCCTTACTCTTGTGTTTATCTGTATTTACAGCTTTGCAAAGGCTCCCCTAATATAAGCCTAAGAATGAAATCTGGATGACAGAATTTTTAGAACAGATTCGGTTGACTGCCGCTCAGGTTGCTCGAGGGGCAAACATGAACTTATACTTTGAGCAACTTAGTGACAGGAGTAAGAGGCAATAAGGAGGCTTTGATGTTTGCTGAACCAGTAAATTGGCAAAAAGATGGAAAGACAGGAATCATTTTTCCTTTAATAATAGATGGCTTACATATTAACTTATGGGGTA
The DNA here is from genome assembly GCA_023553655.1 of Myrmecobius fasciatus. Classification (NCBI taxonomy): domain Eukaryota; kingdom Metazoa; phylum Chordata; class Mammalia; order Dasyuromorphia; family Myrmecobiidae; genus Myrmecobius; species Myrmecobius fasciatus. The sequence continues at coordinate 29,759 of JAJPUD010016044.1, read as the reverse complement.
GAGATATATTGTACCAATTAGGGATGAAAATCACCACAGATTTTTAGAAGGGGTCTTTACTGCCATGGCTTCCACTTCTCCAAAAATGACTTGGACTACAGACACACCAGTATGGGTGGAACAATGGCCCCTGACCAAAGGGGAAAAAAACCCAGCTACTCTACATCAATTACTACAAGAACAATTAGAGTTAGGACACATTGAGGAAACCAAAAACCCATGGAACTCCCTTGTACTGGTTATAAAAGAAAAATCTGGTAAATGGAGAATGTGAATGGTTTTGAGACAAGTAAACTCAATCCTGAAACACATGGGTTCTTTACAGGCAGGTTTGCCATCCCCAAACATGATCCCCAGGGAATGGCCTTTATGGATAATAGATATTAAAAAGTGCTTTTACTCTATCCCCCTTTACCCTGAGGACAGGGAAAAAATTGCTTTCTCAGTACCAACGTATAATTTTCAAGGACCTGTGAAGAGATTTCAGTGGAAGGTATTGCCACAAGGTATGAAAAACAACCCTACTATATGCTAATAGTATGTTGATAAAGCTATTAGTAAGATAAGGAAACACTACCCTCATGCAGTCATCCTTCATTATATGGATGATATCTTGGCTGGTCCTTCACAACCTGAGGATTTGGAGAAGATGTTACAAATGGCAGAAAGAGAATTAAAAGTTAGGATTAATAATATCATCAGAAAAAAATTCAAAGACCTGTAGGGATGGAGACTAACTCCAGGGGTAATAAGCCAAATGATATATGACAAATGGATGTTACACAAATGGGAAAAATGCATTCATGTTACAATTGACACTTTTTGTAGCTGCATCCTTTCAATAAGGGGAAGCTGCTTCACATGTAATAAATCAGTCATTTCACTATTTTGCCTCTATGGACATCCCACACATCATTAAGACTGATAATGGACCCTCATATACCTCAAAAATATTAAAACAGTTCTCACAGGAATTCTCTAAATATCATATATTTGGGATTCCTGAAAACCCCACAGGGCAGGCCATTGTAGAAAGGACTAATCAGATCCTCAAGAGATTCATCAAAACAAAACAAACAAAAACAAAAAGAGGCAGATGCAGGTAGAGTCACTCAAAAAGATATGGATAAAGCAGTGTACCCAATAAATTACTTAAAATTTTATTCAAATGACTTAAGTACAGCTATGAAATACTCTCTGGTGAAAATAGAGAATTAATAAAAGGCAACACCCCATTTTCAATAAGAAGGCCCCCTAAGAATGAGACCATGGTAAAAAAAAAAGGGTTCTGAAGGTTGGAAGGGACCCTATAAAGTTCTAAAATGGGGGACAGGATATGCTTATATCTCCATAGGACAAAACCTTCAGCAATAGATCCCCAGCAGACATCAAAAAGTTGTCCATAAAGCAGAAGAAGAAAAGAAGGAAGAAGAGGCAACTGTCCCAAAGAAGGAGAAGACGTGCCCCCAAGACAAGCTAGCAGAATGGGGTATCATGTGACATACATGCTGGGCATACAGGGGATGCCCTGTCATAGAAACACCCTCATCCATGCAGGAGGGTTGCAGTGGTGTGTCTACAAAAAAGTGTCATCAGGTTGGCCCGTTATAAAGCACAAGCCTCCACGGAATACACTCTTGTCACTCAAGAATTGGGTCAGCAGTTTGGCAAAAACATCTTGGGCCCTTGTTCTTGGACAAATGGCACAAGAATTGGATACCAGTTCTATACTAAAGCCTGTCTGGAAGGGAAATTTGCATTCATATGGAGAGAATGTAACTTATCAAAGAAAGATTAGATTTTTAGAATGTTACTTGTTGGAATTGTATAATCAGTGATTGTTTAGAGAATGAAATTGAAAGTCAGACTGTATTTGTCACTAGAGCTTATGTATCAATGCTTCCTGTAAAAAGTGAGAAATGTATCATGCTAAAGCTGATCGTATGTTCAATATCATAATAGAAAAGAAGTAAACAAACATTAGTCCCATTAGAAAAAAGAGATGTATCAACTGTGTCATATTAGGTATCACTATGTTAGTTTCACTTATAGCTTCATCAGCATCTCTTGCAATGTCCATATCTGATGTATAAAACAGTACAGTACAAGCTAGATATATAGATAAATTAGCTAGGAATTTCTTAGTGGGTTTTGCCTAATAGGCTAAAATAGATGAACAATTGTATCAGATAAGGGAAGTCTCATTGGAAATAGGAGCAGAAGCAGAGTTATTGAAATTCCAGGCTCAATTACAATGTGACTACAGATATATAAATATTTGTGTACTCCTTTGCTGTATAATCATACAGGACAAGATTATGTTTGGGACAATATCAAAAGGCATTTGAATGGTTTATTTCTCAATAACACAATTGAAGGTGACATAGAAAGTTTATATAAACTAGCATCTGACATAGAGAAAGTTTCCCATGAAGATTTGAATCCAGACAAAACTGCTAAAAAATAAATGGTAAAAAAAAAAAAAAAAAAAACCATACATCAGGCTTGATAATACTTCATCGTGGTGTTTAAAATTAGAATCATGGATTGCCCTATGTGTTGTTATATTGTTATTGCACTGTTGTTGCCCTGTAATATTAAGATGCTTTTATACATCTTTCTCCCCCACCCTTCCAGAGGTTGCAGCTCAATAAAGGACTTTTAATCTAAAAGATAAAAAGGGAGAATTGCCAGGGTATGAGACACTGCTGAGAGGGAGTACAGAGGCCACCTCAACCTTTGGTGCACAATAAGTTTTCTGTCACATTTACAGAAATGCCCTTGTTGAGCAAGGAGTAGTGCTGTGTGGCATGGGAACAGATTTGGCTTGAGAGTCACAGTGTAATTGCTTGTAATCAGGGATGCCTTGACAAGTCCTCTTGCCTGTGAGCAGGTTGCTAGAATGGCTGTATTGGTTCTCCTCCCATTGGCAGATACCATGCATAAGCAAAGCCCACAAGCTGCTTCTCTGAATGGTGATTGGGGATTGCTGATCACACTTGCAAAAATGTATGAGAACAAAGCTGTGCTGCTTAATAAACAGGAGCTCTTCTCCTGCCTCATTCATCTCACCTCTGAGATCAAAGGGCTCATATACTTTGAGCTCTCAATAAAGACAGCTGCAACAGATTTCAATGACTCCTAAGTTAAAGAGAAGAATCGCTTATTTCACTGTTTACCTCTATGGGCATCCCACACATCATCAAGACTGATAATGGACCCTCATATACCTCAAAAATATTAAAACAGTTCTTACAGGAATTCTCCAAACTTCATATTTTTAGGATTCCATATAATCCCACAGGACAGGACATTGTAGAAAGGACTAATCAGATCCTCAAGAAATTCATCAAATAAATAAATAAATAAATAAAAAGAGGGAGATGGAGGTCACATTACTAAGACAATTGTATTTCTCTTGTCTTAATACAGGTATGCCCTGACTGTGTACCTATTGTTTTCCTTATATTAAATTGCAAGCTTTTGAGGCAGATTCACTTTTGCCTTGGTATCCCCAAAACTTATCACAGTAGCTGTCATATAGCAAAAATTAATAAAGTTGTCAATTGATTGTTTTAAGAAAACATATATGGTGAAGTTGAAAATTTGTGAAATATTTTTTTTTATTTTTTTTTGCTGAGGCAATTGGGGTTAAGTGACTTGTCCAGAGTCATACAGCTAGGAAGTGTTATGTTTCTGAAACCAGATTTGAACTCAAGTCCTCCAAACTTCAGGACAGGTGGTCTAGTCACTGTACCACCTAGCTACCCCAAGAAATAACTTATCTTTAGAGACTTATTATTTATTCAGGCAGGATTCTAGCTCTGGTGGGAAGAACACTAAATATACAGTTTAATCCCACTCATCTTCTCACATAAAATGAGCATGTCAAATAACCCACTTAATCCTTGGCTTTTCTGTAAAATGGGGATCCTGTATATTTTATGATAGCCATCATCCTCTTTCATTTATTTTAAATGCCCTTTTCTCCCCCCACCATGTTGAAAAAAAAAAACTGCTCACTTGATTCTTCCATTCCTACTATTCTCTATTTCTTCTGTTTTGTAGCCGAACTCCTTGAAGAGACTATCAATAGGTGATTCCATTTTTTCTCCTCTCACTCTCTTAACTCTTTACAATATAGATTCTGAGGTTATCACTCCACTGACCTCCAAAGTAATAATGCCAAATCCACTGACCTTTTCTCTCTCTTTATTCTCCTTGATCTCTCTGCAGCCCTTTATGCTGCTGATCACTCTTTCCTCCTTGATACTCTTTTCTCTCTAGGTTTTTGAGGCACTACTCTTTCTTGGTTTTCCTCTATCTCACATTTCTTTCTGTTTCCTTTGTTGAATTCTCATCCAGATCAATCCCTCTAACTATAAATTCCCTCAAGGTTCTGTCCTGGACCTTCTTCTCTTTTCCCTCTTTATTACTTCATTTAATGATCTCATCAGCTCCCATTGATTTAGTTAAGATCTCTATGTTAATGATTTAAATCTACTTTTATGGCCCCAAACTCTGTGCTAATCTTCAATCACACCTCCAATTGTTTTTCAAGTATCTCAAACTGTATGTCCAGTAGATATTTTAAGATCAATTATGTCCAAAACTCATTAGTGTTCTCCCTATCCCTTTCCTTCCCCTAACTCCTTGCCTGGAAATTTGATTAGTAATTCATGCCCTACCTACTTTACATGGTCAAAGACCAAACTCTTTATTTGAATGCAAGCCATTGGAGTTAGAAGTATTTCACTTTTTATCTTTGTAGTGCATCACCTTGCAAAGTAGTAGACATACACAAATGCCTTCTGATTGATCAATTGATTTGCATATAAATGAAAATTGCATTTCTGTTGTTGGGGCTTTTATGTGTTCCTCAAAGTTATATAACTAAGCCAAAACTGCTAAACATTCAGGCCTACCATGAAAACAAGCACCTGTTATTATACATGATCTGATAAGCAGAGATGAACAGCAGCAATTAACACATGCATTTTAGAGCCAGTCTTTAGAAAATGAATTTTTGTGAATTAATGGATTGATTACTTCTTAAACATTTAAATTTAGCAATGTAGACTATGAGATTATTAAACTGTAGCATTCTTCTTTAAATTTCACACATGGAGTCTTGCACAAATATTTGTGTAATCTATTGATCAAATTGTCTCCAATTTCTCATGCTTTTTAGTATGTTTAATTTTTAATTATTCAAGATTTCTTTTGAAATTGTGAACATAAAAAGCTATTATGAATACCCTTAGAAACATATGTATCAAGAGAGTTCAAGGTCAGATTTTTTTAATAAAACAATTCCTAGCAAATACACAATATTCAAGTCCAAGTTTACAGTCACATTAACAACTGAAATATTTCAATTTAGATGTGGGTAGACTGAGGTAAAAATATTAAGTGATTTGCTAATATAGACTCCAATTAACTCAGTTACTAATGATGTTTAACTCTAGGGAAATGATAGTTCTTTATCATAAGTGAATGGGAATAACAAGCATTATTGATAATCCTCAATAGTAATTACATATACATATAATAGTCATCCTCCCACCATTTATGCATAAAAAATATTCATAGGAAACTTAACACTAATAATAGCAGGGTGGAAGTAGAAGAAACCTTACATATCATTTTTTCCTACCCCGATATTTTACAGATGAGGGAAAAGAGGTTCAGTAAAGAGGATAGCTTTATGTGATGAAATATTTTTATTAAGAGGTTCAAAGAAATATAGTAAATAAATATAGAAAGCTTCTTTTCACAAGAGAAATGAAGCTTTACAGTTATGTCAGCAAAGGTATCATTTCCTCCTTTGCTCCTTGTATTTTTAATTTTTCTTGAAGTTTATCAGAATTTCAAAGCAATTTTCATGGTAGTAGACTAGTTGCCATGGTGCATGATAAAAGTTGGAAAGGAGAAGAAAAAGAAATACAAACATTTATTCTTATCCTTCAAGTGATTCAAGAGAATCTGGCCATCCCACAACCTGTAATATGAAACAGTGAAGAACAATAAATAAAATTCAGGCATTCTAATTTAAACAGGAATATTCCAAGAGATCTTCCTCTGAGAAAACATTATCTTCCATTCAGCTGCCTAAGTTGACTATCTATGGAATAAATGTGCAAGAATACTAGGTCAATTAACAAAAAACCTGAAAAAAAGTTGACTAGTCCTAAGACTAAGAGGGAAAAAGGAGAAAAATATTTATATTGCACCTACTATGTGACTTTCAAATATCTCATGTGATCCTCACAACAATCCTGTAAGTAGGTACCATTATTGTAATTATTGTTATTTTATAGTTGAAGAGACTGAGGGAAATAGAGATTAAAGGGACTTATCAATATCAAATAACTAATAAGTTTCTGAGGCAAGATTTGAACTGAGGTTTTACTGACTCCAAGCCCACTAATCTATTCTTATAGTTCCACCTATTTGCCTAGACTACCCACAGCAGTAATGGTGGTAGCATGCATGGTGGAAAGGGCTCCATGAATGGCATTATGAAGGGAAGTAGCATAAGTAGCACTAAAACAGAATTCTAACAAAAGGCAGCTGCAGACAGTAGCATTAAAATGAAAAACTTACAAACCCCACAAAGAATAAAATAGAACTTACATAGAGTGGAATCAGTTGTTTGTTTGTTTTTTAATTGCCTGAGTCACCCCAAAGTTGCTGCATAAGGCAAAACTAAGAAGAAAGTAAACACAGCTGACTAAGAGAAGACAT
>JAJPUD010016044.1:4287-23002 GCA_023553655.1 Myrmecobius fasciatus | reverse complement strand
TAAGTTGCACACATATTTTCCTCCCTGGTCTGCTAATATAGTAAGCACGGGAGAGGGGCTCAAGACTTTTGAAATGAATGCAAGAAGCATGTGATTCCAGCATTTAATAGGAAACATGATAAATAAGTTTTATTTTGGATTTTGGGAAAAACTTCTGGAATAAAAATCAACAGTAACCCCATTTTTTTAAAGCAAAAGCTCTCATGCATATGGCAGGGCAACTGGTCTCCTGCCAATTCATATATATAGTAATCATCCTTAATTTTTTACTTTCCTTTATCCCATAAATATTTTTTGTCAAAATCTTATGCTTTTGCTTTCACATCACATGTATATATTCTTTCTCATGTTAATTTAAACATCCATAGTTTTAGTCTTGCCCATGGTTCTCTTATGAAGCAACCTGCTCTTTAAAGTAGAACTTATCTCTAATATCATCCATTTCTTCATTATGTAAATTATTCTCCCAGATACCTCTTTTTAAAAAATTATTTTTCTATTACTAATTTTTATATTTTTCAACTTATTAAATAAAAAATAGATTAGGCATTTACACATACATAGAAAAGAAAAACAGATAATACATGAAACTACAAGATTCAGCTATGTATAACTGGACTTAAATATACAATAAGATGAAATTATCATTTTTAATGCTCTCCTTATTGTTGGAATACATACTGTTCTTTTTCTCTGTTAAAAAAAAAAGATCCCAATGATTCTTTTTATTTCTATTCTTTCATTACTGTACCCCTAGTAATATTTGCCTTCCTATCTATAAACAATTGGAAAAGGAAAAAAAAGAGGGGGAAAATTCCTTCTATCAAATATAGTTAAGCAAAACATTTTTTCCCATTGGTTATGTCAGAAAATGACTATCATTTGGCATTTCAAGTCTATTACCTCTCTGTCAAGAAGTGGATAGCAAGCTTCATCATAAGTTATTTGGAATAGCAATTGGTCATTGGATATATTAGATCTCTAAAGTATTTTAATGGTTTTTTCTTCATAATATTGATGTTAGTATATAAATTTTCTGTTCACTTCACTCTGAATCAGTTGATATGTTTTCCTAGATCTCTTTGAACCCTTCATTTTATCATTTCTTATAGGACAAAAAAAAATCCCATTAATTTGCTTAGGCATGCTCCAATTGAGTTTGTTATTTGTCTATATGTATTCTCTACCTGTGGACCTCCTTACCAATGTGTTATAAATTTTGCTCACTCTCTCAAAGAACTTTTGTGCAAGAGAAGAGAGCACTCCCAATTTTTTAGATAAAAAGGGATTGCTTCTGTTACAACAGTCCTTCTATATCAGTAAATACCCTTTCTGGAAGTTAATTAAGACTGACTCAGAATTTTTCCTAGAACTCTGAGGAGAACAGTAGCTTGCCTCTGTGAGAAAGTTGGGGGAATAATTTTAGAAAGTGTGCTACAAAATTGTACAAATTGTCAGATGGTCTTTTTTTCACTTTTTCTTTTGGTCAGTTTCTTCTTTTATAATGTGACTACTGTGGAAATACATGATTGCACACATATAACCTATGTCAAATTATATATTGTTTTAAAGAGAAAAGAGGGAAGGAGGTGGAAAAATTTGGAACTCCACATTTTTTTAAAAATGATTGGCAAAACTTATTGTGACATATAGTTGAAAAAATAAGAAAAACTTTTTTTAAAGGAAAAAAATAAGGTATAATGCTATAGGAACTATTTCCACACAGGGAGATGTTAGAGATGTGATCATCTGTGATATATCTCTCAGGAGTCCAATAATTCCTTTCTAATAGCTACATCAAACATGTTTTTGATGTTCCCCTAGAGGTTGTGTGTGTGTGTGTGTGTGTGTGTGTGTGTGTGTGTGTGATTACTCCTGGAACCATCTCTACAATTTATGGGATGAGAAGGTCATATAGAGTACTGAGAATTTAAGTGATTTGCCGAAGTGACTATGTAAAAAGGGAAAACTGAACCCAGGTTTTCCAGGATTCAAAGCTGGCTTTCTATCCATTATTCCATGCTACCTTTCTGACATCTATCTACCTACCTATTTCTCTATTTCCATTAATAAATATAAACACATCTATAGACAGACAGGTTAAAAATACATAGATTTATGTATCATATATATATGCATATATACACAAAGAGACACATACATATATATGTACAAAGGGATATATGAATACTTATGTATATACATAGATATGTATATATTGGAAATATATAAATAAATATGAAAATAGACATGTAGTTTTGTGAATTTTTATTCTTTTAGTTGCTTTTCCCTGTGTTCTAATAGGTCTAACTTTTTTCAAGGCTTTTTATATTTTCTCTGTTTCAGATAGCTTAAGAACCAATTACTCAGTGTCATAAATTGTATTACCTCTAGCACAGACTCCCTCTTTATATTTGGACAAATCTATCTGCTTTTTCTATAATCATTCTTTTCAATATCCTCTCATTTTTAAAACCAGAAAACAAGATGGCTTGAAGAGTTCATTTTTAAAAATAAACCATAGGATCTCAGAAAATATGAATTTAATTTAATGCACAGTTTCATATGACTTTGAAGATTTGACATTTAAATATATTTCCATCCTGAAAATTCTGTAAAGCAAGAATTTTAAGTCTGATTTCATTCATATTTTACTTTTAAAAGATATTGGCAAGATCACAGACAAATCATTTCTAACCAACATACCAATAACAGAACATCTTATTCTGGATGTGTGTATGTGTTTATCACACAAAAATACACTCCCTCCCCTACTATATACAATAAAAGATTTCCAGCTACTTCTGCTCTACATTTCCACATTTTAAAATTTTTGAGATTTATAGAGATAGCTTAAGTCTCTGGAAATTATAGTCCAAAATCTTGAGTGATCAGAGATAAAATAGAATGGTTATCATCATCATTATTATTTTCTTGAAGGGTGCTCAATTTGTCACTTCACTTGGCACATACAGGCTCTACCTTATGTCCTGTTTTGTCTCAGCTTGCTGAAAGAGTAGGCAGAGTTGGCAATAATGAGCCTCTGCAAAAGAGACACAGCCAAATTACAGAAGTCTCTTCACTGAAATTGCTTGTGCAGCTTTCAGCCTGCCTTTTGAAGATGTTTACAAAAAGCCAAAATGTCTTTTTACACTGTAGGTATCTATCTGCTCCTCCAATCTGATTTTAATTCTGACTTTACTGCTTTTGAACTGTATTTCAGGACTTATAAATGTTTGTTTTTCTCATAAATTCAACACAAATAAGCAGTCTTGTCCCAGCTTGATTGGGAGGATTGAACAAATAAAATAATTGCAACTCTCCCAACAACTCTCCTTTGATTTCTTCCCTGAGAAAAAGCAGAATTTACTTAAATAGTACACACTTACTAACATTTTATAAACCTTCTCTATATGTAAGTTTTAAAATGGTCATAAAGATCTCAGAACTCTAAGTTTAATTACTCAAGATATATGATGACAATCAAATATAAAGTTCCTTTGGGATAGGGACTCTCATTTTTTTTCATTTCAATGTGAATTTATTGATTACTTATTATATATGTAGCATTATGGTCAGGACTGAGGATATAAAGAAAAAACAAAAAACATCTTTTATGTTCCACAGTGGCTACCATATTACCTTGCAAATAGTGGGTGCTCAATAAATGTGTTGGTTTGACTTTATTAAGTTTTTAATTATAAAATAATAAGAGTAATGATGAGTGGGATTAATAACAAAATGAATATGAGTGAAAGAAATATATTCAGATAACTCTAGGTTAAAGGAAACAAAATATATAGTAGTAGTATTTTTAGAATTTTGGTAGAGTTATGGATGAGGAAAAAAGGTAGAAGGAAAAGAAATAATGCAGGGTCAGGAGGGGAAGCTGATGTGTATGATAGTAACCAAGTTCTGGCCAATGATGTCCTCTCTTAACAGTTCTTTGGCATCTGCCTTGATTCTCTTTCTAGACCACTGACCTTCTTGAGCCCATAAGCTGGGTGTATCTGTAGAATCATGGCAATGGATTCAAGCTATTCTAATTGTTGAATTAGTAAAAGAAAAAATTTAAAACCATGGCCCACAACAAATAATTAGTCTTAAAACCTATTCCATCTTCTTCTGACAGCCCAGTCTGTACTTGATTTACTTGGATGAATCAAAGGCCCCTAGAGTCTATGGATCTTTTTTAAGATTTGACTAGGCAAGTTAGTTAACATTTTTGGGCTCAGTTTCATCATTTACAAAATGAGAGTTTAATTAGACAACATATAAGAGCCCTATCAGCTTTAGCATCTGATGTAGGTTAAACTTGGTGGAAACAATATCTTCATAATCCACTATAGAAGGTACATTATGTAAGGAAATAGTATACTTAATTTTTATCTAGGTCTCCCCAATCAACTAGAAAATCATATTATTCAATTCTTAAAGGAAGATTTATATCTCTAGATGCTTATGAATAAAATAAAGAAGAGATCAATGAATTAAGCATGGAACTAAAAATCCTCAAAAAAAGAACAAATTAACTCCTCTCCATTAAATACTAAATTAAAAATTTTGAAAATCAAAAGAGATTAATAAAATTTAAAGAAAGAAAAATATCAAACAAGACTAAGAGTTGGTTTTATTTTTAAAAATCAACAAAACACATAAACTTTTGGTCAATTTCATTTTAAAAAAGTAAAAAAGGAAACCAATTACCAGTATCAAAAATGAAAATGGTGAACTTAGCAACAATGAAAAAAAATTAAAGCAATAATTAGGAGCTATTTTGCCCAACTGTATGATAACATGTCACACAATTTAATGAACATGATTGAATACATACAAAAAAGAAATAAAATTCCTTATCCCATTTTAGAAAAAAGAAATTTAATAAGCCATCAATGACCCCTCTAAGAAAAATTTTCAGTGCCAGATGGATTTACAGACAAATTCCATCAATCCTTTAAAGAATAGATTCTAATATTATATAAACTATTTGAAAAAATAGGTGATAAAGAAGTTCTGGCAAATGCCTTCAATGAGATGTGGTGCTTATACCTAAAGCAGGAAGAGTGAAAACAGAGAAATAAAAGTATAAATCAATTTCCCTAATGAATCTATTTTTTTCTTTTTTGCTGAGGCAATTGGAGTTAAGTGACTTGCCCACGGTCACACAGCTAGGACATATTAAGTGTCTGAAGTCAAATTTGAACTCAGGTCCTCCTGATGTCAGGGCTGATGCACTATCCACTGTGCTACCTAGCTGCCTCTCCTTAATGAATCTTAATGAAAATTTTTAAATAAAGTATTATCAAAGTAATTACAGCAAATTATCACTACAATAATACACTATAAGTGAAATTTATACCAAGAATGCAGGACTGGTTCAATATCAGGAAAACTGTCAGCATAATCAGCCATATCAATAACAGAAGTAACAGAAATCATGATTATTTCAATAGATGCAGAAAAAAAATTTGACAAAATCCATTATCCATTCTAATAAAAACACTAGAGACCATAGGAATAAATGAAGTTTTCCTTAAAAAAAAATAAGATGCATCTATTTAAAACCAGCAGTAAGCATTTTATATAATAGAGGAAAACTAGAATAATTCCCAAAAAGATCAGGGTGAAACAAAAATGCCCATTAATACCACTATTATTGTACTAGAAATGTTAATTTTAGCAATAAGAGAAAAAAAATTGAAGGAATTAGAATATGTAATGAGAAAGCAAAACTATTAATCTTTACAGATGTTTATAATGGTATAGTCAGAGAATCCTAAAAAAAATACACTAAAAATAATAGAAAGATTCCAACTTTAGCAGACTTGCAGGATAATAAATAAACATACATAAATTATTGGCTTTTATATATATAACCAAGAAAGCCCTGAAGCAAGAGGAAAAAAAGAGAAATTTTATTTAAAATAATTGTAAACAATATAAAATATTTGGGAGTCAAACTGCCAAGACAAACCCAGGAACCATATAAAGACAACTATGAAACACTTTTCACACAAATAAAGTCATATCTAAACAACTGGAAAATATGAATTGCTCATGGGTAGGTTGATCTAATATAATAAAAAAGACAATTCTACCTAAATTAATCTACTTATTCAATGACATACTAATCAAACCACAAAAAAAAATACTTTATAGAGCTAGGAATAAAAATAACAAAATAAGAAGAATAAAAGGTTAAGAATAGGAAGGGAACTGATGAAGAGAAAATGCAAAGGAATGTGGCCTAATTGTACCAGAACTAAAACTATAAAATGAAACAGCAGTCATTAAACCATTTGCTACTAGTAAGAAATTGAGTGATGGATCAGTGGAATTGATTAGATATACAAGACACAGTGGTCAATGATTATAATAATATACTGTTTGATAAATCCATAGATTCCAGCCTCTGGGATAAGAATTCATTATATGACAAAAATTTCCAGGAAAACAGGAAAATTGTATGGCAGAAAATAGGCATAGACCAACATCTCACAACCTATACCAAGGTAAGATCAAAATAGGTTCATGGTGTAGACATAAAGGGTGATAGTATAAGGAAATTAGGAGAACAAGGGATAACCTACCTGTCAGACTTTTGGCGATGGGAGAAATCTGTGACCAAAGAACTAGAGAACACTGTGAAATACAAAAATATATTAAATTAAAAAGGTTTTGTGCAAACAAAACCAATGCAGTCAAGATTAGAAAGGAAACAGAAAGTTGGGGGCAGGCCAACGATTTACAACCAGTGTTGCTGATAAAGTCCTCATTTTTAAAGCATATAAAGAACTGAGTCAAATTTATAAGAATGCAAATCATTTTCAAATTGACAAATGGCCAAAGGATATGAACAGATAATTTTCAGATGAAGAAATTAAAGTCATTTATAGTCATATGAAAAATGCTCAAAATCAATATTTATTAGAAAAATGCAAATTTAAAAATTTCTGATATACCACTGCATACCTATAAGATTGGCTAAGATGGCAGGAAAAGATAAGAATAAATGCTGGAGAGGATGTGGGAAAACTGAGACACTGATGTATTAGTGCAGTTATGAACAGTTTCAGCCATTCTGGGCAGTAATTTGCAATTATATCCAAAGGGCTATCAAACTGTGCATATCTTTTGATCCAACAGTGTCTCTACTGGATCTTCCAAAGAGATCATAAAAAGGGGGAAATACCTGCATGTGCAAAAATGTTTGTAGCAGGCCTTTTTGTAGTGGCAAGAAACTGGAAATTGAGTGGATGCTCATCAGTTGGGGGAAGACTGAATAAGTTTTTATACATGAATGTACTTGAATGTTATTGTTCTGTGAGAAATGATGAACAGGCTGATTTTCAGAAAAGCCTGAAAATACTTGCATGAACTATTTCCAAGTGGAGTATCACTAAGAGATACTCCAAGAAGGACTTGGTTCTTCTCAGCAGTGCAGTGATCCAAAATATTCCAATAGACTTGGTATTGAAAATTCCATTCACAGCCAAAAGGAGAATTGTGGAGACTGAATGCAGATAAAAGCATACTATTTTCACCTTTTTTTATTTGCTTGCTTTTTTCTTTCTTGTGGTTTTTAAATTTTTTTCTATCACATGATAAATATGAATATAGATTTAGAATGACTGTATATGTATAACCTATATCAGATTGTTTGCTATCTTGGACAGAGAAGAGATTGCTAAGGAAGAGAGGAAGAAAAAAAATGAAACTGAAAATCTTTTAAAAAAATGTTGAAAATTATTTTCACATGTTATTAAAAATAAAATACTATTGAGGAAAAATAGACATGATGTTATAAAAGAAAACAATGTTTACTTTAAAATGTTTGATCAAATTAAATTGAGCATTCTTTTTCCAAAAGTAATTTTTACTGAGTGCACCTGGTCAGAGCCTATCCCAGCATCTCTACTAGCGGAGTACAAAAATTCTGAAAAAAAAAAAAACTCTCAAAACCCATAGGGAAACGAATAGTTTTGGGGAAATATATAACATGAATTGAAGGGTGAAGTTTGATTAAAAGACCAGTTATATCATATGTGAATAAAATCCAGATTAATAGCTATCAATTTTTCCCTTCTTCAATGACTATAAGTAACTATATTTAGCAAGGCCCAAGTTACTCTGCTCTAGGTCAGAGAAATGAATTGTATATTTCCAGATATGAATTGGTTGTTTTCCTCCATTTGGAAAGAGAGTCAAAAACTCAAATCAGGTTATCTAACTCCAAACTCAGGGTTCTTTCCTCCACAAAAATTTTTCAAGAATGGCTTCTTTTCTTCTACTTTGTCATAGTCCCTTCAAATGGTCTTTTAACACTTTATTAAAGAAGCCAACTCCTTTCATTTCCAACTCCATTTCATTCTCCATCAATCAACAAGCACTTCTAAGGTACCGACAAAGTACCAATCACTATGCTAATCATTGGGCTTCAAATATTTGAACCTGACAGGAATCTTAAAATAAAAGTACTATACTCAATTCTTAGTGAAGTCTAAGAAGTAAAATTTCCATCTCCAACATGAAGTGGGAGGCAGATATAAATGAAACACAGGGAACTTGGAGGAAGAGAGAAAGTTTTCTTATCTCCAAGTTCATTCTTTGAATGGGGGTACTAATACTTGATCTAAACTATTGTGAATTTCTGGAAGATAGGCAAACCTCTTTTTCAAATATAAGAACAAAAATGATTTGTGAAATCAAGTATAAAAAACTGGAAATTATCTTCTAATTTGCATTATATTTTCTACTATTTTCTTCTTTCATCATGGGTAATTAAAAATTTACTATCCTTAAAGGAAATACTGAGTTGTAGAAACAACATACTGTAATATTGTGGTTTAGAGTCTCAGGGGGAATAAAAGGGAAAATTATGAATAAAGGGAGAGAATATACATTAAGTGCTCATGAGTAGGCCGAGCGAATATAATAAAAATGACAATACTGCCCAAACTAATTTACTTATTTAGTGCCATACAAATCAAACACCCAAGAAATTATTTTACAGATCTAGAAAAAATAGTAGCAAAGTTCATTTGGAAGAATAAAAGGTCAAGAATTTCAAGGGAATTAATGAAAAAAAGACAGATGAAGGTGGCCTTGCTGTACCAGATCTAAAACTATATTATAAAGCAGCAGTCATCAAAACCATTTGGTACTGGCTGAGAAATAGAGCAGTCGATCTGTGGCATAGGATAGGATATCAGGACAATCTAGGTAATAACGTTAGCAATTTAGTGTTTGATAAACCCAAAGACCCCAGCTTTTGGGATAAATACTCACTATTCAGCAAAAACTGCTGGGAAATTGGAAACTAGTGTGGAAGAAATTAAGGCTAGATCCACACCTAACACCACACACCAAGATAAGATCTAAATGAGTTCATGATCTAGATATAAAGAGTGATATTATAACCAAATTAGAGGAACATAGGATAGTTTACCTCTCAGACCTGTGGAGATGGAATAAATTTATGTCCAAAGAAGATCTAGAACTCTTAATTGAACACCAGATAGATAATTTTGATTATATTAAGTTAAAAAGTTTCTGTACAAACAAAACAAATGCAGACAAGATTAGGAGGGAAGCATCAAATTGGGAAATCATCTTTACATTTAATGGTTCTGATAAAGGCCTCATTTCTAAAATATATAGAGAATTGTCTCATATATATAAGAATTCAAGCCACTCTTCAATAGATAAGTGGTCAAGGGATATGAACAGACAATTTTCAGATGATGAAATTAAAACCATCTCTAGTCATATGAAAAGGTGTTCCAAATCACTATTGATCAGAGAAATGCAAATTAAGACAACTCTGAGGTACCACTATACACCTGTCAGATTGGCTAAAATGACAGGAAAGGATAACGACAGGTGTTGGAGGGGATGTGGGAAGACTGGGACATTAATACATTGTTGGTGGAACTGTGAACGGATCCAAACATTCTGGAGAGCAATTTAGAGCTATGCTCAAAAAGTTATCAAAATGTGCATACCCTTTGACCCAGCAGTGTTTCTATTGGGCTTATATCCCAAAGAAATCATAAAAGAAGGAAAGGGCCCCACATGTGCAAGAATGTTTGTGGCAGCTCTTTTTGTAGTGGCTAGAAACTGGAAACTGAATGGATGTCCATCAATTGGAGAGTGGCTGAATAAATTATGGTATATGAAATGTTATGAAATATTATTGCTCTGTAAGAAACGACCAGCAAGACGATTTCAGAGAGACCTGGAGAGATTTGCATGAACTGATGCTGAGTGAAGTGAGCAGAACCAGGAGATCATTATACACGACAACAACAATACTATATGATGATCAGTTCTGATGGACATGACTCTCTTCAACAATGAAATGCTTCAAACCAGTTCCAATTGTTTGGTGAAGAGAGCCATATACACCCAGAGAGAGGGATGTGAAATGTGGACCACAACATAACATTTTCATGTTCTCTACTGATGTTTGCTTGCATTGTATTTCCTTTATCTGATTATTCTTTCTTGTAGATACGATTTCTCCTGCACAAAAAAATGATGTGTGGAAATAACTATATATATATATATATATATATATATTCGATTTCTTAAGTATTCTAACATAATTAACATGTAGTGGATATCCTGCCATCTAGGGGAGGGGTGGGGAGTAGGGGGGAAAAATTTGTAATAGAAAGCTTTGTAAGGGTAAATATTGAGGAATTACCCATACATATGTTTTGCAAATAAAAACTATTAATAAAATAAAAAGGGGAAGAATATAATAATATATTGTGCAATAGCAATAATCAAAATTACTAATAATTTGTTTTAAAAAATAGAAAAGTAGAGCATCAAAACACACTAGGTAAAGAATAATCAGAAAACATTAATTCAATTTTCCATTATTCATCAAAATAATTCCATTATATTATCTGAGAACACAAGTTGTTAGAGCTATCAATTTAACAAGAACTATTGTGAAAATGTGATTTAGTAGATAAATTCTGATATTAGAATCACAGAATTTTGATTGTCATTTACAATTTGTTCTGATCTTACACAAATCATTTGACTTCTCTGGAACTTAGTTTTGTCTTCTGTGAAATATGAAGATTGTACTAGATGACCTCAAAGTTTCCTTTTAACTCTGAATCTATGAGTGTATGAAATTAAGATTATAGCAATATCTTAGAATATATACTACAATAAACTAAAAATGGACACAAGAGATGAATATAGAAGGACCAGAACTTTTAAATACCAAAATGGACCAAGGAAGTGGTTATTATGTCAATTGACATTTCTCATCCTTTTACTTTTAAAGGTTTCAACAGAAAAAAACAGCTCTCTCTCTCTCTCTCTCTCTCTCTCTCTCTCTCTCTCTCTCTCTCTCTATATATATATATATATATATATACATACATACAAGTATATATATGTATATTATATATATGTATATTTATACATATATGTGTGTATACACATAAACACATATGAAAGGGATCAGAAAACTAACATGTATTGCTAGAGGGAAGAATTCTTAATTAAACAAAGAATAGAAGCCAAAGCAGTTATAAAATAGATACTTTTGATTTCATTAAATTAAAAGCTTTTGAATGAATAAGATCAGTGTTACAAGGAAAATAACAAAAGTAACTGATATTAAAAACCTTTAAATCAAATATCTCTAATTATTAAATGTTTGCTATCTGGTGTGTGTGTGTGTGTGTGTGTGTGTGTGTGTGTGTAGAAAATTCAAGTATAGAAAAGCCCAAGATCTACTGACTAAAGGATATAAACAAATAATTCACAAAGAAAAAGCCCATTTTTGCTTTTCTTTTTGTTTACAGATTTTAGCACAGTACCTGGCACATAATAAGTGTTTAATAAAAGTTGTATTTGATGATGATGATGAATTACTAACATCATTCCAGATTACTAATAATGTTAACAATGAAAATCAATAATGTAAAAAATTAGAAATCATAACTGAAATTGTGTTCTAAAAATTGGATAAACCGAAAAAAATCAGAACATGCAATAGTGGAGGTATGTTAGGGGAAGGAAAACCTCTTTTAAATACAAAAAAAACACAGAAGTATGATTTTGTTTGCTGAACTCCATCCAGTAATATAGGTAACTGCCCATTTTGTATGACTTTTGTCTCTTTTTTTTATTAAGAAGGTCAACTCACAAGCATCCAGGACATAAATTTAGACTAAGGAAGGAAACTAAAAAATAGAATCCAAAGGAGATCAGTTAGAAGGAACTAGAAGTCCTGAAAAGATATCTTTCAAAAAAAAATTCCCAATCATTTACAATTCACTATTTGTAGATTTCATTGTATTTTCCCTTGAAAGTCTCTAATATAAAAAGGATGATAAGGATTTTATTTTCAACCCTTTCATCAGAAGAAAAATAAAGTTGAAAGTGTATTGTACCCTTGGAGCTTGCATTACTTACACGTAAAACACATAGAGAATGGCCATCGGGCATCAAAAACTACCAATGGAGCTTTTAGCAACAATATGAGTATTGTGTTGCAATATCCATCAGACAGGTTTCAGTTCTTTTTTGTATAATGTTTGAGTTTGCATATTTTCTGAACTGTGCTGGATGGAGTCTACTTCATTTTTCTTTTTTTTTCCTTGTCAAAAAGATACTTTAAAATATTATAAAAACATACTTGGGAAATTTGTGAAACAATCTTGAAAGTATTGAGGAACCATTCTATAAAATATCTCAAAATGGGAAAGTTAACAAAGGATCCTGAAACCTAGAAGACCCATATCTCATTGCTAAAACATATTGGCTATGTGGCCCTGTAATCACTTAATCCCTTGATGTTCTAGATAATATTATCACTCTATAAATTATAGAGAATGGGCTGACCTGAATTAATAGACAATTTCTCACCTGGATTTTCTTCATAGCAAAGAAATTTCGTGTCCAGTCACTGTATATATAAAATCTTTTTTGTTTAGTTTTTGATTTATAGAAAACAAGCATTTCCATGATAGAGTACAACAAAAAGATGATACTAATCTATGATAATTTACTGCTAATCTACTATGCACAATTTGATATTTCTTTTAAATATAACAAATATATCATGCAAATTTCCTTTTTTTCCCTTCCTCATTTTCCTCCCTTTTTGACTCTTTAGAAACATATAGGTAAAGGAAATTCTAGCATCCTTTTCTGTTCTAAAGGGATTGTACTAAGCCTTACCCTGAATTTGTTCTAATCCTTCTATAAGAAAATATAGTATAAAAGAAATACTGTAAGTATTGCATGACCTTTCTCAGTATTTGTGGAACTTTTGTGGTTTGTAGATTAAAAAATGCATCACATCACCAGGTGCAGAGAAGAAATTGCATGGATATTAATGACATACATCAATCACCCAAAATACAGTCTACGTGATCATAATACGCTATGAATTCTTTTTATTAATTCCATTCCAAATTTGGAAGTAACCTAGGCTTTTTCCTCATTCCTTTATCCCTAAGAAGGGGAATAAAAGTTCTTTTTCCCTCTCCAACCTCCTCTCATTCTCTATGGGATTGTGTGCAAACAAACTGCTTAGAAAATGTCAGAAAAAAGTCCAAGAAAAGCAGTAATATCTATCTCTGTGACAGTGAAGAAGAGTTTTCTTTTTTTCCTAATCACTTCAGGCCTAAATAAATCAAAAACTACAGTCATATATTATGTGTCAATAAATAAGACACAGATGGGAGGCAAAACAAAATTCATTCCTATGAGGAGTAAGACCCAAAATAATAATAGTGATTATTATATTTGATTAATATTTCATAATTAGACTATGATTCAGAAAGGTAGATTGCAGAAAGGAGGAAGTCAAAGGTAACTAAGCCTAAAAATAGTGAAATATCATTGAGAGGGTAGAACAAATAGCTCAGATTTTTCCAGATTTTGAACCCTAATAATCAAAAAAGAAGTTTCAGCTTTCCTAAAGGTCAGCTATACCTCTATATGTGAACTCTGAGGGATTAATTTTAGTGGATTGCCACATAATTGCTACTTTAGGTAATATACTCTAAGTTAATTAAAAAGAGCCAAAATTAAATACCCATTTTACAAAAAATTACAGTGCCATAGAAACAAAAAAAAATGGGAATCAAAAAAAACCTTGCATAATGTCAAATATTGAGGAATGTGAAAAAGGATGAAGAATTTTTTTACATGGGACACTAGATTGGCAATTAGGAGGTGTTCCTAAGAAAAGTTTCAGTTGATAGTAAAAAGGAAGGTCAGGTTACAAGATCTTAAAGTATGAGTGAATGAGTGAGAGGTGAGGAAATTAAAGCAATAAACATAAATCACTCTTTGTAGAAATTTGATGATGGAGCTAGGGAAAATGATTTTTCCTTTTCAAGGAAAGGGCAAGGGACATCTTTTGAAGATGGGTAGTCCTAAGTATGTTTTCAGATAGTAATGAGACCATAAATCTGGAGATATTCAAGATGAAAAAGAAAGGGTAGATGATGGATGGAGTAATGTCCAAAAAGATGTAGACGGGAATTAAAAGAGGCATGCAGTTGGAGATAGGTAAGCTTTGGCAAGGAAGGTTATAGGACAAGAGAGGAAGAAGAAATGATGGCACAAAGAAGTTTTCAGATGTGAAGAAGAGAAGATTAAGAAGCTCAAATATGATGGCCTCATTTTTGTCAGTGAGAAGAGAAACTTATCAGCTGAGAGAGAATTGTTGTATACTTGGGTACTTGGGGTTATGAGAGAAAATTTGGAACTACTGTTCCAAATTATATATTATGTTATAATTGTGTTATATTATATAATTCTGTTATATTATAAATTATGTTATATTCTTTATAATATGGAACTTTTCATCTCTTTTAAACCTTAGTATTAACATTTCCCAGCATCTCACTAAAAATTATTAACTGTTAAAAATATAATTTCCTCATCTCTACCCTAGAACATTTCACATAGAATCATAAATTATGAGAACCTTAGTTGTCTAATTTCCCATAAGTACTTCACCAACAGAAGTGTGAGACCTTAAGGAACCTAAGGCTGAACGGATATTTATATAATCATCTAGTATAATGTCTTCATTTTATAGAAGAAGCAGATTTTTACAGATAAAGTAGAGAACAAAAGAGAATAGTTTGAGTATATATTGACATGGAATAATTTCAAATAAGGCTAGATTGATGCTTAAGTATATAATTGGTATCTGTTCATAAATTAAAAAATAATTTTGTTACAGATTACCTGTAGATTATATTTCCTGTTCAATTATATTGAATTATGAAAAGATATAAAATGACTGCTGTCAAGCCAAATAATATGGAATTAATTCCCTTAATTCCTTTAAATTATTAATATATAGCAGTTGATTCTCCTTAGATAACAGAAAATAATCAAATCCTAAGAAATATTTCTTTCATTGGAACCAAATGCTAATTTCTGCCTCAGTTCTGAAAATCAATTGAGAATAGAGAATTAAAATGTAATTTCTGGCTTTGAGAGTCAAAGAAATACTGCAGTACTTTCTTTAATCTGTGAAAGATTACAAATGGCTATTGAAAAAGCCTATTTGTTTAACCCTATTTCTGTTTGAAAATTATTATTAGGTAGATTAATATTACTCATTAAATTATTCTCATACTTCACATTTAAACTGTTCATTCTAACTTTGTTCTCCCATATTTAGTAAATAAATCTGTCATTAACTTCAATAAAAATGAAACTCAAATGGATCAAAAATTGAACAATAAAAGTGAAGCTCATTAAACCTTCTCAGACACAATGTCCTATTCTAGATACTATTCAAAATATTTTCACTAGGACTATCTACCACCTCTTTCAGGAGTAAAGATTAAATTTGTTGGCATTTATAAATTTAATTAAGAGCTGATTTTTCTATTTATAGATTGCCAAGATTCTTTGTTTTTTCACCTTCTTACTGTGTTGTTAGGCATTTCCTTCATCTGTAAGGCCAGTAAATTAAAAGCACCCAAAGCTCTTTTTAAATATATGTGAGAGTGACCATTTAGGAGCATTTTCAGTTGTTTGGATTGCTCACCAACACTTGGCCTTGCCCCAAACAGAAAAGTACATTCAAGCCAGTTAAGAATCTACTATGTGTCAACAACTATCCTATCTACTGGGGACACAAAGACAAAAACAAAACAGGCTACATTATAATAAGCAGAAAAAATTTGTGCACTTATAGAAATATATAAAATATATAGCATGTAAACAGAAAGTATTAATAAGAAATCAGAAAATTAAAAAAGGGGAGGAAGAAAAATCTTATGTAGAAGGTTATTTCTGAGCTCAGCTTTGAACAGAACTGGGGATTATAAGAGGAAAAGAGAGAGAAGAATGAGTGAAAGACAGAAACAGAGAGACAGAGAGAAAAAAATAGAGAGAGAAAAAGAGTGAGCACATTCCAAGGATGGGGCAAAAATCCATAGGAAATGGAATTCTGGGTAATGAGAACAACAAGTAAGCACTTTTGACAAGACCTATAAAAGAGAGTAATGAGAAATCAGTATAGAAAAAAAAATAATACAGTCAGGCCTTAAAATCTTTAAATGTCAAAGAATTTGCATTTCACTCTACTTAAAAGACAGCTATTCAATCTTCTGGAAAAGGGGAGACATGGTCAGACCTGTATTTTGTATAATATGAATCGGATGTTATGTAGAGGGTAGATTGGAGATTGGAGAGATTTTAAGCAGGAAGAAGTGACATTTTAGCTTTTGCTTATGTGATTGTTACTGTTGAACTGTGTAAGATTAGCACATTGAAATCTGATGGAAGGAGAAGAGAAAGAAGGAAAGAACTCATAAACTCACCTTGGTAAAATAAATGTATGAAGAGTTTCTCTTCAAAGTCTTTCCTCACTCGTCCAAAGAATTAACAATTTGGTGTTTGCACTATTGTATCTGAGATTTTTGTCACTTTGTTGGCAGATTACGTACATCAATACAAACACAGAGATGTAACAAAGAAGTCTTTCAGATAACGTGAATTTTTCACTATCCTGTTTCACTGGAATTGGCCAATAAAAGATATAATGATTTTATTTAATCATGGAAAAAAGATGATTTTAATGGATATTTGAAATAGTGAAAGGGGGACAAATAATATCATTGAAAGCTTAGAAAGAAATATGCTTGAAAATTCCTAAAATGCTTATAATCTGAATGTTCCATGGAAATTATTTTTGTTAATATTATTAGAGGACACTTTTCTCAGTTCTTATCTTTCTTGATTTCTAAAATGCATTAGGCACTATTGACTATTCTCCTTTCAAAGTTGCTGTTCTCCATTTTTCTCTCTCTACTTTGTTTTCTTCTCCATTGTCTTTCTCCATTTTCCCTCTTAATTTATATATGTGTGTATACATTCTTATATATATCCATATACATATGTGTGTATTGCACAAAACTCTGCCCTTGGTCCTAGGTTCTTTGTTCAATTCCTTAGAAAACTTCACCATTTTTATTGTATAAAATACTACTTCTGTACCTACACCTCAGCTATTTTGTAAATTCCTCATGGATTAATTATAATCATCCTTCATTTCTATCATTTGCATTGTACTTTACTCAGAAAAATATTGTGAAAAAGAAAGAAAAAACCTAAAATCTTCATTGCATTGGAGATTTTAACATTGGTGATTATAACTCTCAGTATACACTTAAAGGAACATTAATTTTTTCTGCTTTATAGGACCATTCCAAAATTAAAATTCCATAGAATATCAGCCCTTCCTGCAAACATGAAATTTATTATATTAAAGAAGACTTAAGAAAGGAATAAAATAATAATAATGATTCACAGTAATATTACACTATACTATTCACAAAACTTTTTCATCACAATAACCTTTTGAGATAGTTAAAATATTATAATTTAAAAAGTCATAGAAATGAAAACATAAATGAAGTACATGAACTAATTTGTCCAGGATCACAAGCTAAGATCAATATCAAGATTTAGATTCAGATTTCTAATTGACTTTAAATTCAGTACATTTTCTACTATTCCATGTTGTGAAACAAAATATTAAAACCTTAAAAAAGAAACAAAATCTCTACTGAGCTATATTCTCCTAAAAATCTTTGCAAAAAATCAACTTTCTATAGCAGATGTGTCAAACACACAACCCACAGCTCAAAAGTAGCCCACAAAACTTCTGAGTATGGCCTAAACAGATTAGAGAGTATTTGGGAAATATTTAACAAAATAAATACAAATAAAACAAAATTATATATATATATATGTACATATATATGCACATAAAATACTAAATATATGACTGTATAACAAATATGAGGCCATATGAGGTCTACAGGAATCCTTATGTACTATTTAGTGTCCACTGTTTCTAATTGTATTTTGATACCCACTGATCTAGTAATCCCAACCATTCAGGTTTTTTTTCCACAGTAATTTCATATACACAGTTTGAGATGCTGCTCTCTGTTGCTTTCTAATTTCTAATGTCTATTATCTGCTGGAAGAACCTTTCCAATTACATAAGCTTCTCTGCAATTATTTGCTGAACACCACCAGATGCTGCCTTCTTTCCTCATCCTACAGTTCCTGCTAGCTTTCTGGAGATACCTCCAGATTCTAAATCTCCTCTGTTTTTAGTACAACATATTTCTTCCCAAACTTGTAAAATAATAGGTAAAATGAAAGAGAAAGTTTTTGTTTGTATTTAGTA
>JAJPUD010016043.1:0-35352 GCA_023553655.1 Myrmecobius fasciatus | reverse complement strand
TCCGGAACCTTTATTCCCAGCCTGGTCCTAGTCAGGAGGAAGGTGAGTATCCTTCAGTTTTCAGCTCTGCCTCTTTCCAGGATCCAAATGGTCTCTTTTCTGCCTCCCTTTCCTCCTTTAATACAATCCCTTGTGCTGTTCAGATGGTGACTCCTATGAGAATATGGAAAATCCAGAAGAGTCTGGTCCAGGGTGGGAGGCAGGGGATTGGACCCCAACCTGGAACAATAGGTAAGCCTCTCAACTGTAACCCCACTCCATTAAGTGAGTAGGAAATAGGCCCCCTCCAGAGGTTGAGGAGAGGATATTTGGGAGTTATGCTGGCAAACTGATGGTGAAGGGAAGGGATGGAGGGAGGGAGGATCTTTGTTTTATTTTTATTATTATTATTTTTTGTGGAACAGGGTAGAGAAGATGAAGCAGAAATTGTTAGAGAATTTGGGATAATGTCTGGTATTTTGGGAGGAAGGGATTTACAGAGGTCTAGAGAGAGGGGACAGGGCACTAAGCACTAACCTCCCATTTTTATCTTTCCCTCTTTAGGTCCTAGAGATACAACTCCAATTTAGCATTCTTTTGATGCTTAGTCTCTCTGTCTGGAGGGACTCAGGTCTGATGATGTTCTGGATGTGTGTGTGTGTGTGTGTGTGTGTGTGTGTATGTGTGTGTGTGTGTGTGTGTGTTTTCCCACTATCCCTTATTTCTCTCAATAAAATCCTGGGTTCCTAATTTCAAGAAATTGTGACTCTTGTATGTTTCAGAGAGGGGTGAGGTAAGGGAATGGATGCAAAGGACGGGACTCTAGTTTGCTGAGAAATCACTGAAAATCTGGTATGTGAAGTCAAAAAATTTTTCCTTGGGAAGAAGATTCTTCAGGACAGTTCTAGGGTCTTCAGGAGCCTTTTGGTTCAGAGTTGGTCTAGATTGGAACTGATTCATCCATCTGATTAATTTGTTAATTCAACAAATATCCATTGTGTATTTAATATTTGGACAGAATTCAATCTCCCAATTTCTCTATGGATGATAAAAACTGAAATTTTTCCTGTTCCTCAAGAAGATTGTACTTTGCTAGAAGGAAATAAGTTATTACAGATAAATAAACACAAAGTAATCTATATGTAGTACCTATGAGTACCATTTGTCCCCTCCCTCCACTCTTTGCACCTGCATTTCCTAGATCTGACTACCCTCCTTAGGTAAGATTGTGGGTCCGGATAACAAAAACAGTTCATAGCTTTCACCAATATGTTTATTTTTATCAGTTAGCCAGAGGACACGGTTAGTTCAAAGTGAAGGTATTTAACAACATAGTAAGAAAAATAACAATAAAGAATTTTCCCTGAAATTAAAGTCATTTATTATGAAAGATGTTCTAAATCACTGTTGATTAAAGAAATACAAATGAAAACAACTCTGAGGTACCACCTCACACCTCTCAGATTGGCTAAAATGACAAGAAAAGATAATGATAAATGTTGGAGGGGATGAGAGAAAACTGAGACACTAATACATTGTTGATGGAACTGTGAAATGATCACAATTTGGAGAGCAATTTGGAACTATGCCCAAAGGAATATCAAACTGTGCATACCTTTTGACCCAGCAGTGCCATTACTGCACTGGGTCTGTATCCCAAGGAAATCTTAAAAGGAGGGAAAAGGACCTACATGTGCAAAAATGTTTGTAGCAGCTCTTTTTGTGATAGCAATCATCTGAGGAATGGCTGAACAAGTTGTATATGAAAATGATGGAATATTATTGTTCTATAAAAAATGATGAACAAGGTGATTATAGAAAGGCCTGGAAAGATTTGCATGAACGGATGATGAACAAAAACAAGCAGAACGGGGAATACATTGTACACAACAGCAAGAATGTACGATGATCAACTATGAAAGACTTGGTTCTTCTCAGTGGTTCAGTGATCCATAGCAGTCCCAATAGACTTTGGACAGAAAATTCCATCTTCATTCAGAAAAAGAATTAAGGAGACTATTTATAAATCAACACATGCAGTTGCAGGATACAAAATAAAGCCACAAAAATCATCAGCATTTTTATACATCAGAATAAAGAAAAATCCCATTTAAAATAACTATCAATAGTATAAAATATTTGGGAATCTATCTGCCAAGGAAAGGCCAGGAACTATATAAACAAAACTACTAAACACTTTCCACACAAATAAGGTCAAATCTAAACAATTGGAAAAATATCAAGTGTTCTTGCATAGGTCAAGCAAATATAATAGAGATGACAATACTACCTAAACTAATCTATTTATTTAGTGCTATACCAATCAAACCCCCAAGAAACTATTTTACTGACCTAGAAAAAATAACAAAATTGTTGTTTTGTATTGGAAGAATAAAAGGTCAAGAATTTCAAGGGAATTAATAATAATAATAAAAAAGCAAATGAAGGTGGCCTAGCTGTACCAGATCTAAAACTATATCATATTATATATAATATATATATTATAAAGCAGTGGTCATCAAAACTATTTGGTACTGGCTAAGAAACAAAGTAGTTGATCAGTGGAATAGGTTAGGTTCACAGGACAAAATAGTCAATGACTATAGTAATCTAGGGTTTGACAAACCCAAAGACCCCAGCTTTTGGGATAAGAATTCACTATTTGACAAAAACTGCTGGGAAAATTGGAAACTAGTATGGAAGAAACTAGGGACTGACCCACACCTAACACTGTATACCAAGATAAGGTTAAAATGGATTCTTGATCTAGACATAAAGAATGATTTTTATAAATCCACATAAATCATCATTTTTATATATTACCAACAAAATTCAGCAGCAAGAGATACAAAAAGAAATTCCATTCAAAATAACTGTTGATAGTATAAAATATTTAGGAATCTATTTGCCAAGGAAAAGTCAGGAACTATATGAACTAAACTACAAAACACTCTCCACACAAATCAAGTCAAACCTAATAAGTTTGAAAAACATCAAGTGCTCATGGGTAGGCCGAGCAAATATAATAAAAATGACAATATTACCCAAACTAATTTACTTATTTAGTGCCATACCAATCAAACTCCCAAGAAATTATTTTACAGATCTAGAAAAAATAGTGGCAAAGTTCATTTGGAAGAACAAAAGGTCAAGAATTTCAAGGGAACTAATGTAAAAAAAAAAAAAAGGCCGATGAAGGTGGCCTTGCTGTACCAGATCTAAAACTGTATTATAAAGCAGTTGTCATCAAAACCATTTGGTACTGGCTAAGAGTAGTCGATCAGTGGCATAGAATAGGATCACAGGACAAACTAGACAATAACTCTGGCAATCTAGTGTTTGATAAACCCAAAGACCCTAGCTTTTGGGATAAGTACTCACCATTTGGCAAAAACTGCTGGGAAAATTGGAAACTAGTGTGGAAGAAATTAGGGCTTGACCCATACCTAACACCACATACCAAGATAAGATCAAAACAGGTTCATGATTTAGACATAAAGAGTGATATTATAAGCAAATTAGAGGAACATAGGATAGTTTACCTCTCAGACCTGTAAAAATTGGAACTCTTAATTAAACACCAGATAGATAATTTTGATTATATTAAGTTAAAAAGTTTTTGTACAAATAAAACTAATGCAGACAAGATTAAGAGGGAAGCAATAAATTGGGAAATCATCTTTACATTTAAGGGTTCTGATAAAGGCCTCATTTCTGAAATATATAGAGAATTGTCTTATATTTATAAGAATTCAAGCCACTCTCCAATCGATAAATGGTCAAAGGATATGAACAGACAATTTTCAGATGATGAAATTAAAACTATTTCTAGTCATATGAAAAGGTGCTCCAAATTACTACTGATCAGAGAAATGCAAATTAAGACAACTCTGAGGTACCACTACACACCTGTCAGATTGGCTAAAATGACAGGAAAAGATAACGATGAATGTTGGAGGGGATGTGGGAAAACTGGGACACTAATACATTGTTGGTGGAGCTGTGAACGGATCCAACCATTCTGGAGAGCAATTTGGAGCTATGCTCAAAAAGTTGTCAAACTGTGCATACCGTTTGACCCAGCAGTGTTTCTACTGGGCCTATATCCCAAAGAGATCTTAGAGGAGGGAAAGGGACCCACATGTGAAAGAATGTTTGTGGCAGCCCTTTTTGTAGTGGCAAGAAACTGGAAACTGAATGGATGCCCATCAATTGGAGAGTGGCTGAATAAATTATGGTATATGAATGTTATGGAATATTATTGTTCTGTAAGAAACGACCAGCAGGACGATTTCAGAGAGGCCTGGAGAGACTTGCATGAACTGATGCTGAGTGAAACGAGCAGAACCAGGAGATGATTATACAGGGCAACAACAATACTATATAACGATCAATTCCGATGGACATGGCTCTCTTCAACAATGAAATGTTTCAAACCAGTTCCATTTGTTCAGTGAAGAAAGCCATATACACACAGGGAGAGGGATGTGAAATGTGGACCACAACATAACATTTTCATGCTCTTGATTGATGTTTGCTTGCATTGTGTTTCCTTTATCTGATTTTTTTTCTTGTAGATATGATTTTTCTTGAACAACAATGATAAGTGTGGAAATATGTATGTATATATTCGATTTGTCAAGTATTTTATCATAATTAACATGTAGTGGATATTCTGCCATCTAGAAGAGGGGTGGGGAGTAGGGGGGGGAAATTTGTAACAGAAAGCTTTGTAAGGGTTAATGTTGAAGAATTACCCATACATATGTTTTGCAAATAAAAAAATAAAATTAAAAAAGAAAAATTATCCATGCTTATGTATTGTAAATAAAAAGCTTTAATAAAAAAGAAAAATAAAACATAAATCAACACACGCTATGTTCACTTCTTTTTTCTTTCTTTTTTTTAAAATCTCTCCCATGGTTTTTCCCTTTTGCTCTGATTTTTCTCTTGCAACATGATTCATAAAGTAATGTGTATTAAAAATAAATTTATTAGGAAAAAAAAAAGAATTTTCCCTATCAACTCAGGACACACTTTTCTACAGATAAATACATTCTCATTAGAATGAATGGGCACATATAGGGAACATGTATAAAAGGCCTTCCAAGAATATTGTGCTAGTGAGGCAGACTTCAGTCTTTGTCACAGGACTTCCTAATCAGTCCAAATCTAGATACTTGACTCCCCACCACAAATTCTTTTTTCTAGGGTTTACCCACAGTGCTTTGCTTCATCTGACCTAGTCTTTACCCCAGAGCCTTTCATGACATACTGTATCAGTCCTAGATTTCCTCTACTTAGGACCTCCTATAGAACTCCAGGATTGGTCCCTGGGGCCTGATCCTCCCCCCCACTCCCTTACTTCTTTAGCCCTGCATCCTACTTCTTGGGACTTCATAGGTCAAAGCAGCAGCACCTCCCCCAAGTTGGACTTCAAGGGATAGCTTTGACACACCTAATCATCTGCTTCACTTAATGGACTTTTTCAGCCACCCAATCTATATTCTAGCAGTTGTTATCTTGATATGGGCAGCTAGGTAGCCCAGTGGATAGAGTGCTGAGGTCAGGGAGACTCATCTTTGAGAGTTCGAATATGGCTTTGGACACTTATTAGCTGTGTGATTCTAGGCCATTTACAAGTTTCCTCATCTGTTAAAAAAATATGGAGAGCTGGAAAAGGAAATGGCAAACCACTTCAGTATCTTTGCCAAGAAAACCCCAAATGGAATCATGAAGAATCAGACATGACTAAAAAAATGACTCAACTAATACCATCACCACCTATTTTTTTTTCTTCCTCAGTGAGTTTAGTGCCCAGCTCACAATCTTTCTCTCTAATCCAATTCCTGCTCACAAACTAAGGGATATTAATGTATATATTGATGTTCCCACAATTATTCTGACTTCCCATTTTTCAGTCTAATCAATTGCCATGACCTCCAATCCATCTTAGTTACAACACAGAAGTCATAACCATCTCACAGGTCTCAGTGTTCCACTTCAGTGTTCATAAACTCTGAAATTCTTTTATTTGACTATATATATTTTTAATCATTTCACCTTTCTCCCTACTTTACAGTCCCTTAACATTTTCACCTATACTATGTCCTCCAAACCTTTGACTCCTTAGTTCACTCCTAGTCCGTTTGCCCCACATTAGTTACATTCTCTTTCTTTCTAGAATTCTTCTCTGATAAATCAGTTCAGTTATACAATATCTTCTACACTTGAACCTTTTAACCTCTTGCCCATAGGCAATTGTACTTTGCCAAATTATGATCTTGGATTATGCCCAGTATCCATCTCTTTTGTTTCTATTCAGTCCTATCCAATAGAATTAGAAGAAATCATGAAATTATGTTGACTTGGTTCATTATGAATTTGCTACATATTCTCAATTGGGCCCTTAATGTGGTTTACCGTCCCAATTGACCATCCCACTTATGATATTTGCTGTTCCAAACATTTTCATCCCTTCTTAAGCATCTCCTGTAATATCCTCTCCCTGTAATTTTTAGTTGAAGACCTCAATTCATATTTAACCTCCTCAAAGAAGCCTTTACTATCTTCCTACCTCAAAGTACTTTGTTCTCCCTCCTCCATTTTACTTTGGTCTGGTTTCTCCTTTGCTCCTATAACATTTGATTTTATATTGTATTTCCTACATTCATATGTCCCTATAATGTCATGTGGTTAGTTCTGGGGCAGGATTACTGTTATTTGTATCCTAAACATCCAGCTTGGTGATTTACACTTTGTAAATACTTAATGTCTAATTGAATTGAAATGGGAATACAACGTTGTGTGAGAGAGGTTCTCTGCTCTCAATAAGCTAAGTGTTGGAGGAGACTGGATTAAGAGCGATTTAGCATTCACACAATAACTTCAGAAAGAACGTTCAGTGCCAATGAGTTATTGGTACAGCAAACACTACAAGAATGCCAGTAATTCAATCCCACCAAGTGCCTACTTTGTAGAAAGTACTCTCATCTAAACCAACTTTACAATTTACAAAGTCCTCTCTTCCCAAGAGCCCTGTGATATAGCTAGTGCAGCTATTATTATCCTTACTTTATAGAGGAGGAAAGTGAAGCCCTGAAATATGAAATGACTTGCACAATTGACCGATGGTTACAGGATTCAAACTCAAGTTTGGAGTCTGACTCTAACCTAATGAGCTTTTCATCATACTATAATGCTATGGATTGGACTGTATAGGGGCGTGCTGGTGAATATTTAACAATTGGCTCTCAAAAAAAAAAAATCCACAGTGTATCTCTGGCACATTTTTACATTTGATTTTCATTATTAAAATTTTCTGTATCATTTTCTTAAGTCTAGACAATCAACAAAATAATGAATTAAGCTCTGAGATGTAAATGCTCCCACTGAACATTGCAGCACACTCTTGGATACCAGGATCATTAAGAGATGGCCTCTACCTTCTTGGAGTTTATAGTCCACTAGGAGAATAGGACATACACTCAAATAATAATAATACAATAATAACAGTAGCTTTCATTTATTTTAAAATAAGTTTGTACTGATATATTCTATATCACTAGTTTCCTCCAGTAGCCTCCCCCTTTTTCCAGAAAACCATCCTATATAACAAATAATAAGTTTTAAACAAAAAGAGGAAAAGATAGGAAAAATTAGCATAATTGACTTTTATGTCAAAAAAAATTGAAAGTATGTACATTGTATAATACTTGTGGACTTGTCTGTCTCCTTGGCAGGCGAGAGGAGTGGGAGTGGCTTCTCATAAATTTTCTAAGAAGGCATACATGCTCTCTTTACTTTTTTCAACATTGATTTGATTTTTTGGTGGTTCTTTCTATTTAGATTATTGGAGTCATCATATATACTGATTTTTCAACAAATATTTATTAAGTACCTACTATGTTCCAGGTACTGTTGTTAAATGCTGAAAAAGTCAGTCCCTTTCCTGAAGGAACTTATAATCTAATAGGATTACACAACACACAAAAGGAAGCTAAAGGCAGAGCAGGGGGTACCATGACCCTAGGTGGGAAAGTCACAATATTTCCTGAAATAGAAACCAGGCAGAGATGCTGATAGTAAGTGAAGAGTGATCTGGAAAACTCAGTTATAAAGCCCTTCATAAAGGAAAGCTTTTGGAGGAGTTGAGTGCTCCACCTTTCAGCCCTTCAATTAAAGGGAAAAGAAGGAAAAGAAAGTTGAGATGAGAAAATGTTAAATGTCCAAAATCCAGTTAATTAACATGATGATATTTCAAGTATTCCATGTCATATTCTATGATATCCACATGCTATTATTTGTTGTTTCCAAGTCTTTGCTATCATAAAAAGTGCTGAATAGCTAGCATTTGTAGAGTTAACACTTTATATTTTATACTCATGCTAACCCTTCAAGATTGTTTTTCAAGATGAGGAAAATGAGGCAGGTGGAGATTAAGTGACTTGCCCTGTGTCAAAACATCGAGTAATGCCATCTAGGGGAGGGTGTAGGGGAAGGGAGGAAAAATTGGAACACAAGGTTTTGCCAGGGCTAATGTTGAAGAATTGTCCATGCACATGTTTTGGAAAATAAAAAGCTTTAATAATAATCATCATCATCATCATCATCATCATCATCATCATCATAAAGCTGGTAAGTGTTTGACACTTGAATTGAGATTTTTCTGATGCTAAACCCAGCATTCTCCTCATTGTATCACCTACCTACCTTGGATAAATAGCATGGTGAGTACATAAGAGGTAAGCTATCATTCAATGTCTGAGAAAAGATCATACATACTGATGAACCCCTAATCTTTTCTACCTACAATGCATTTAAAAAATAAAAGGCAAAATTCCACAATGAGATAAAACTGTTAGAAATTTGTTTTTTATGGTTTTCATCAAATGGAACTCTAGGAATTTATTGTTGGGAGGTGTACCCTAGGAGAAGAAAAGAAAAAGAGAAGAAAAACAAGGTCAAATTCTGGGAGAAACCAAAGGATCATCATTCTGGATAGTTTCCATAAAAAGAAGAGGGCGTTACCTTTGGTTAACAAAAATATATTCCTTTCCCTTTCCTTTTGAGGTACTCCTTTCAATATGGTCCAAAGAGGAAAAAAGGGGGACACTTCATTGAAATGCAAAGAATGTTCCTACTCTAAATATGATCCCCTTTCTAATTTTGGGGGGGGTTAGAACTCCAGACTAAGTGAGAATGTGGACTGATTTTGGTTTCCATAAATGAGATCCTAGTAGCTCTCATTTATATGAGGAAACTAGGTGGTTCAATGGCTAGAACACTGGAGCTGAGTGTGATCCTGAGCAAGTCACTTAATTTATGCTTTAATCCACAACGGCGAACCACTTCAGTCAGTATCTTTGCCAAGAGAGCCCCATAGTTTGGTCCACTAGGTTGTGAAGAGTTGGATATGAACAACACAACAATCCCCATTTACATAATGCTTTTGAAGGTTCACAGAGCTTTTTATTTATTTTTTGCTGAGGCAATTGGGGTTAAGTGACTTGCCCAGGGTCACACAGCTAGTAAGTGTTAAGTGCCTGAGGTAAAATTTGAACTCAGGTTCTCCTGACTTCAGGGCTGGTGCTCTATCCACTGCACCACCTAGCTGCCCCACACAGTGCTGGGAGCATGCTGGGAGTCATGGACCCTGCATGGAATGACAAGGTCTCCACAGGGCCTGACCCCCACCCATGTGTGCAAGGCACCATGAGCATGCTGGGAGCCAAGGGCCCTGCATGGAATGACAAGGTCCCCACAGGGCCTGACCCCCACCTCCCCCCATGTGTGTAAGGCCAAGAGCCCTGCGTGAAATGACAAGGTCTCCACAGGGTCTTGACCCTCATGTGCAAGGCAACATGAAGAAGCCCCTACAGAACTAAGCATTCAGGAATACATTTGGTTAATGATTATCTGCTTAATTTCTGTCCTAGGAGTTCTTAGCATAGCTGTATGTATATACCCATCCATCACAATGAGGTGAGCACGAAGCCCTTCACCCCCAAAAAAGCCCCTTTGTACTTTCTGCCTAAACATGAAAGGTTTCTTTACTAGCGAAGCATTAAACAAACTTAGAGACTGGGAAACTTGGGAAATTGATAGCTTTCCCCAAAAACTCCAAAAGAAATCTCCAGTTACTCCCTCTTGTTTGAAACAATTCCAAATTCAATCAACCTGGTTCTTCACTCCCCTATGCAGAGCTTACATAAATAATGATATGATGAAAAGAACAGTAAACATCAGTGATAGATGGACACATTGGTAGCAAGTAAGTCATGGGAAAAAAGTAAGAAAAGTAGGCCATTGCATGGTTTACTGACCCCTACACAAAACAAGCTATTGTATGAGTGATTAATAAATGGGCTGAGGGAAATAAGTTCTTGAGAAAAGAAAAAATGTTTCTATTCTAAAAAATCTTATGACCATGTTAAAAAATAAAAAAGCATTGTATAAGTCTTGGAATAAGTAAATGTGACATTTTTAGAGAAGCTCATGTTCTGCCAGATATGACGTGAGGACCACAAGGTACATTTACCTTTAGTTAAAGTTTCACTATTGTTATATTGTTTGATGAATTTATTCTGTACATTCTTTTTTTCTAAGAAACATTGCACCTGGGGTCCTGGGAATTTCTGGGCCCCAAGAAAATCTTGTAATCCTAGCCAAATAATTGTCCTATCTCTAATCAACCCTAACTTTGTAAGACTATAAAAATCACAAGCTTTTTTGAATATTTTGAACAAGCTTTTGCCAATAAATCGAACTTGATGACCACGCCATAGAGTGTGCTGTCTCTTGTTCCACTTCGCCGACTCCAACCCTCCATTCAAGAACCTAGTTCCCCGAGGAGGCTGGTCCTCCGCAACACAGAGCTTTATAAATGTTATTTCATTTATCCTCACAACCACCCTGGGAGGTCTGTGATATTATCTCCATTTTGCAGATTAGGATACCAAGATAGAAAAAGCTATGACCTACCTTAGGTCACACAGTTAGTGTCTCAGGCAGGATTCAAACAAATGTTTTCCTCATTCCTGACTCCAAGGGCTACATTGTATCCATTTGTCCCAGACCATACTCTAATAACAGAACTGGGATTCGGACTCAGATTTTCTAGCTACGAGACAGGATTTTCCCGTAAATTCAGTAAGCATCAAATCCCAACCATGTTGGGAATATAAACAAATTTAGACAGAGTGACAAAGGGGTGTTCGAGGACCAGTTTTGGGGATGTTGTCGGCAGGGTGAGTGGGAGGGCCATGGTCACTGATACACTTTGGGGTTTCTCTTTCAGAAAGAAACAGCTCCATCTGCTGGGAGGTTACAGGGTGCAGTTAAGGGATTAGTCTGACAACCTTAGCTGTCAACATTTGGGTTCACTTGTTCTGGTGGGTATGCTATATGTAGGCATGTGTCTAGGTTCTGGGAATACAAAGACATTAAAAATAATATTAACATTTCTATAGCATATGAAAATTTGCAAAACGCTTGACTTATAATCTCATTTGGTCTACGATGTATATTGTGTTGTATGGTGGGTCCACGTAAGGGTGTGCATGTGAGTGTGATAATCCACGAATGAGAGAACTCGGTTCCTCCTAGAACCTAGTTTAATTCTGCCCCGATTTTGCGGACTACCCCAGAGTTTAGAACCTCAAGCTTCACGCTAGTCTTGCTCCGAAACTACAATTCCCAGTAACCCCCGGGCCGAACAGGATGGGGGTGGGAGCTGTTTCTGACAAGTCACTAGGAGGCCGGACACTGGAAAGGGAATTATTCGCTGGAGAGGTCCTATTGTGAGGCAAGAAAAAGGCTTTAAGAAAAGACCGGCAGCCGGACCAATCCTCGAGCTCAGAGCCTGAGGCGGAGGCGGGAAAAGAAGGTCGCGGGTGTATTTAGAACGAAGTTTGACCAATCTTTGCTCGCAAAGCCTGTGATGACAAGGGAAGGCTGCGGCAATGGGGAACGTTAACCAACGGGAGCAGACCGCGACTAATGAGAAGCCGACTAATGATAAGGGAGGCGGGTTCGGCGCTGACTAGCAGGTCTACCGGCCAGTAGATTTGTGTGGTCCGGGGCGGGCACGATGGCCGCGTCGGTGAGCTGGGGTCGTGAGGCTAAGAGGTGGGTGCGAGCTAGAGGTCGTCCAGGGAGGAGGCCCATTCGGACACTCTCCCCTCTGTCCTTAGGATCCCGTGGTGGTGGACTTGATTAGTGACAGCGGCAGCGAAGGAGAGGCCGGCGCGAGCGGTGCCAGGGGCGGGCAGGGTCCATCCTGTTCTAGGAATGGAGGCCGCGGCGGAGGCCGCTGCCGAGTCCTCGACAGCGACAGCGACAGCGACAGTGAGGAGGAAGGGGCCGGGGCGGCGGAGCGGCTGCGGCTGCGGCCCCCTGCCCCGCGGCGGCGGCGGCTTCTACTGGGGGCAGGGGAGGCCCCCGTGGTCCCGGTGTATTCGGGCAAGGTGGGGGTTCTGGGGGGGGCTGGAGGGGAGGGGACCAGTTACCCGCTTCTTCTGGAAGGTTTGGAAAGGGAGTCCCCCGGGTGGAGCGAGGAGGGAAGGGAGGGAGGAGGGATAGAATGGGAACGAATTGGAACGGGGACGTGGGGATGCTGTGGGCGAATGGGTGGGTGTCTCAGGCTAGGTGACCGACCCCGTGCCCGCGCCCTACCGGTCTGTAGGTGAAGAGCAGCCTCCGCTTCTTCCCCAAGGATCTTAGGCAGCCACTGTTCTCCGGAAGCCCTAGCGGGGAAGGTGAGATGGGGGGTCTGGGGAGGTAGAGGCCAACTGGGCAGGCTGGCCAGAATGGCGGGCTGCAGTTCCAGTAAATGGTCACCGGGCGCCATGCTGCACTGGGAAGCCTTTTCCAATTCTTCTTAATCTTAATACCTACGCTCACTTTCTATTTGTCCTGTGTAGAGCTTATCTGCATACATTTATTACCTCCCCCTGTAGATTGTGAGCTCCTTGAGGGCAGGGATTGTCTTTTTGCCTCTTTTTGTATCCTCTGAATTTATTCCTGTGCCAAGCATGTTAGTAGGCTCTTAATAAATACTTATTGACTGATGATAGACAGGATGTCCTCTTTTTTAGTTTATGATTTTTATTTTTCAGGTAACAAGTAATTTTTAAAATACTAATCCACTCCTTCCATTACTCTATTACAAATTATGAGCAAATTAAAGCAAGCAAAAAAATCCCTCCATATGTAATCTCTGGCAAAACAAATTGCCTCATTAGCCTAGTCCAAAAACATATGTCTCTGCATCAAGAAGTTCTTTACCAGTATTTATAAAGGCATTCCTAGTTTCCTTTAAAATTGCCCTTTGTGTCACTTCTTATGGCACAATATTGCATTAATATTCATGTCATAAATGATATAGCCATTATAAATGCTATAGAAATTTGCAAATATCCTTTTCTCCGAGGCCTAGTAATGTATGGCTGAGTCAGTTTGATAATTTCTGGGGCTTGATTCTAAATTGCTTAACAGAGTGGCTGGAGCAATTCACAGCTTCACTGAGCAGTGCCCCAGTATACCTGGAGCATTATCTAAGGAATTTATTGTTTGAACAGGCAGAGTTGTCCCTGAGTGGAGTAATTAAGAAGAAAAGAAGTGATAACCTGTGTATTTTTAAGGGAGAGGGGTAGATCCTTATCTGTATCTATATGTTTTTCTAACCACATAAAATAATATGATGAAATTGATTATGTAACAAATATATCTGAGCACACACATCCAAGTTAGTGTCCTTGTATAGCAGGCTTCATTGGAAAACCTTGTATTTATTCCAAGTATAGACAAATTAATTAGCTAGTATGTAACAGACCTAGCTAAGTGTTAGGATTCAAAAAGTAAAGTGAAATAGTACCTGCTCCAAAGGATTTTGAATTTTAAAAGAAGAGACAACACATTTATAGAGAGAGCCATATAAAGTAGCTATTTTTTTTTTTTTTGCAGGAAAAGGCATTAATATCTGAGGAAAATTGGAAATGGTTTAATGTAGAAAGTGGCATGTGTTCTGAGTTTTGAAAGAAACTAGGGATTTTAAGAGGCACAGATGAGGGAGTGAATTTCCATGGTAAAGACCTAGAATCTAGAGACTGGATGTCTTGTATGAAGAATACTAGAAGGACTTGTAGAGAGGATATGAGGGTTAGTAATGTGTAATGAGACTGGGTAAGTATGTGAGCCAGATTACAAAAAGATTACAAAAAGGGGTTAAATGCCACATGAATTTATATTTGATCTTACAGATGACAGGGAACCACTTAAATTTATTGAGTTAGAGGGATGAAATGGGTCAGATCTGTGCTTAGGAAAATAACTTTGGCAATTGTGGGGAGAGACTTGAAGCAGAAAAACTGAAAAGAATATAATTGCAGTTATCTAGGTAAGAGATAGAGGGCTTGAACTATTGTGGGATTTGTGTTAAGTGGGTAGAAGGGGACACATGCAAGACATCTGTAGACATATTTGGCAACTGATTGAGATAAATACTATGCATGTTGTTTATTAGCCCTAGACACAGGCATAAGGGTAGGGATTGGACCTGTGACTTAGTATAGGAAACTCCTATAATAGGTCAGCACTTTTACTCCAATTTATAGTCTTAGGGAGTAGCCTAGAGCAAAACTTCTTAAATTGTGGGTCACTGTGGGGGGTTAAGAAAAGTAAAAGGTTTCTGACTGCACAAAAACCCAAAATTCAAAATCAAATCTGAGGTATTTGTGGCAGAGTTTGCTTGTGGTGTTGTATCACACAACTTCACTGCAGCCTTGGTTCTGAAATACTTTGGCTCAGATTCAAGATGGTATCCAGTTAAAAATTTCTCTGGCAAAAAAGGGTCTTGAATGTTTTTCCCATTCAAAAAAAAATTAAAAGCCCTGGCTTTGAACACTGTATTAGACAGGTGGGCCTTGAATTCAGATCTTACTGGCTTTGAGGCTGATTCTATCCACTTACCTGTCCTGTCGATTAAAAAAAAGAGAGAAGAGATATCACTTCTCTTAAAGAGATTATATCCTAATAGAGATTCACCCAAGGGAGTGGTGCAAGGGAAGGATGGGAAGTCATGAGAATGGTGATTGGTCATCTATTGACCTGACTTTTCATTTTTTTTTTTTTTAAATGGTAGTGTTGATTTGATTACTGGCCAGAAAATGGCTAGGGTAAAATTGAAGGTAATTAATCAATAAGCATTAAGAGCCTGCTATTTGCCAGGTCCTGAGGATATGGAAAAAAGCTAAACAACAGCTCAAGGAACTTTTAAACTAATGGAGCAACAAAAGGATGCATGACCCTAAGGAGTTTAGAGTAGCTCCTCCCTAGCATGGCCTAGGCATGGGGTAGAAAAAAAAAACCCTAGGTGAAAACCGAGAGTATATGGTAATTGGAATTGTGAGGGTGGAGTTACCCTTTTGGGGATTGCCTTCAGAGTCTGTGGTGTACCATGTTTTGAATATCACTAATAGTGGCAAATCTTCATCCTTGAAGGGTAAGGTATATTGAAGCTTCTTTGTGGGAGACAGAGCCAAACTATTCTCCTGTTCAGTTCTGGACCCATTTGAACTGTCCGTCTGGGGTATATAGACTAATAGAAAAGCATTATTGCACGACCTCTGTATCATCAATACATTAGTCAGAGAATTAGGTATTTTTCATCTCTGATTTTCTACTTGGAAGTAGTGAAAGAGGCAAGCATTGATTTTATATTTTGTATTTGATTGCTTTATTCCATGTTTCACACATACCACAATCCCTTTTCTCTGTCTCTTGAGTGTAGGAGCTCATGAGTTCAAAAGTTCAACCTCTTTGAAGTTGGATGCTAAGAGTTTAAACTTTCCCACAATCATTGTTAATTGAAGAAAAATTCTATGCTATTTTTAGAGATTCAGTATTCATGAACCATAATTCTAAGGGAATTGTTATCTCAGTAACCGCTTGCAAACCATTATGCAAAGGAAGCATATTATCCCTCATAACCAGCTTCTGAGAACTCCAAGGACATTTTATATTGTCTTGAGCATGCAGACTGAGCTGGTCCCATTTTAGCCTCATTTTTGTCCAATGCAAAGTGGTTTTATCTTATTCCCAGGTGTCCATGAATATGCTATTCCCAGGCCATATTAATGACATAGGGGTATAGCTAGGCCCCATAAATTTGCAAAGCATTCCTTCATGGTGAAGGAATAGCCCTGATTGTGGGTGCATAATGTTGATTTCACCCCCATGATGGGGTGTCTCATAGCCAGAGGTATAATTTCCTTACCTACTCTGTTCCTTCCTCTTTGCTTATAAAAAGGAGTTGAATTTCCAGTTCTTTGTCTTTAGTTAGAAAACAATGCAAACCATTGACCCTTTTATTAATAGATTTGGCACCATATTTATAAATTGTTATCTTCCTCAAAGAGAACTTCCTTATGGTATCTTTTATTGAACTTTACTCCACTGTAGTTAAGCCAAACTATTTTGAATAGTCATAGATCTCATTTAGGAGGCTCCTTGGTGTTCCATAGTTCCTCTTG
This sequence comes from Myrmecobius fasciatus, assembly GCA_023553655.1. Lineage (NCBI taxonomy): Eukaryota > Metazoa > Chordata > Mammalia > Dasyuromorphia > Myrmecobiidae > Myrmecobius > Myrmecobius fasciatus. Next base: position 18,841 of record JAJPUD010016043.1, on the reverse strand, counting down.
CCTTGTTCATGGGCAGCTGCTACCTGAGGGTCTTTTAAATCGTTCTTTTTTTTTTTTTTTTTTTTTTTCACTGAGGCAATTGGGCTTAAGTGACTTGCCCAAGATCACACAGCTAAGAAGTGTCTGAGATCAGATTTGAACTCAGGTCCTCCTAACTTCAGGGCTAGTGCTCTATCCACTGCGCCACCTAGTTGCCCCTTTTAGATTTTCTTTAAAAAACTTGTCCAGGCTTAATACCTCTAATCTGAGCCTGAAAACTCCTTATTGGGTACAATTTTATAGATGTTTATTCAGGTCTCATTTATACATATTATCCAGATTTTTCTAAGCCTGGATATTTTGGACTACACATCTTTCCCTCCTCTTCATGCTTGATCGTAAATGTTATGAATTTTATTCTCTCCACCAGCAAGATTACTGGTTCATACTCTTGGTCTGGTTGAAAAGTCCCTGGTCTTGCTGAACTTCATTGGAAGCCCAAGGTCTGGGTATACCAAAAGCAGTAACTTCATTGATATCTCAAGTCTCACTTCTTTCTAGTTTTGGTCTTATTAGGAGCTGCTATGGAAAGAGTATCGTCATTTTTCTCTTTGTATCTATCTTGTCCCATTTCACTTTGTTCCTAAACCTCGCTACCTTCAGTTCTTTGCAAAGCTTTCTGAGTTATCTCTTGAAACTTCATGTTCCTCTTTTTCCTGTTGTAGCATCTTTTTCTCTACTTGAACTTGCATCTTTACCAGTTCTCCAGCCTTTCTGTCAGCAATTCAGAGAGCTTCAGCACAAATTTTCCATTAAATTAGCTGTCTGCAGTCCTTTCCTCAATCAGTAGTCAGACATTTGTCTGGTAGAATGTATTAACCCTTTGCATTTTTCCAGTTTTAAATACATGGAGAAATTTTCCACTTCTGTTTCTTTACAGCCATTTTCTGACTAGGAGAATATATGATAGCAAAAGGAGATCAGTCAGGAATTTTCTTATTTTGAATCTTGGAGGTTTTATTGGATCTTTTTTGCAGTTCTACCATCTGTGCAAATCTTTGCTTAGCTCCAAAGCTGCAAGCCACTTCTTGCTGAGACAGTGAGTATCTCATGTTCTGAACTGGGGCTAGTATATTTGCTGCTTGAATTGGTTTGTAAGAAGTAGATGTCTCCAGGGTTACCTCTTCAATGTTCCTTTTCAGGTCTTTGCTGGTTTAGGTCATCAACACTCACAATTTCTTGGGGAAACAGGTTGCTATGCTTGCCATATATTTTTTTTTTAACTGAGGCAATTGAGGCTAAGTGACTTGCCCAGAGTCACACAGTTAGGAACTCAGGACCTCCTGACTTCAGGGCTGGTATTCTATCCACTGAGCCACCTCTCTTCCCTGAATGTCTTTTAATTGTTTCTGTTGAGCAATTGCATCATAATTAAGTTTTTTCTCTATTCACTTGAATGCCAAAGACATTGGATGTTTTTTCCTTCCCTTTCTTTCCATATCCAGTGAGGGGTATTGGGCCACCTATATTTCTGGAAAGGAATTTCCATATTCAGAATCCTTTTAACAATTTAGGTATCCATCCTTTCTGAAATCTATATAGAGAAAGTTCCATTCATGATGAAACCAGTGCAGCCTGCCTTGATCTCCATAATCTTATCCTTTATACAGCCTCAGGTTGGTTTTGAGAAGGCTATGTTAGTGTAAACACAAAATTGGTACGCATTATATATTCTGCTATCCTAATCATTTATATTATTTTCCTGATGCATCATCCTGCACAAATTATTCTTATGCTTCTCAGAATTTTCATCTTCATTGTTTCTTATGATGTAGTACTCCATTGCATTTAGGTACTACATGTGTATTTCTTTAATTTTTACTTCTTTGCTACCACAAAGAGTACTACAATTAGTATTTTGACATGTATGGGATCTGTCTTTGTGACTTCTTTGATGTTATACCGACCAGGAAGAATTCTGGGTTAAAGGATATGAATATTTTAGTCATTTAAAAAATATAATTCCACATTGTTTTCTAGAATAGACTGATTCACAGCTCTGCTAATAGTCCGGCTTCCTAATTTTTCAGATTTATTTAAAAATTGTAGAATCTGTTCCTGAATCCTTGAAGGCATATTTGGTAGTACAGCTCCTACACACAGCCCTCAGATTGCAAATTGATATTCATTATAATCATTTATCACCTGAATAAGACATATTTGGGGATAAGAGAAGTAGGAATAGAAGGGAGAGGTATGAGCACATCTTGTAATTTGTCATAGGAGTTCACCTTGGCTAAGAGTGGAAGTACAGACAGGCAGAATCAGGACAGTTTTTGTAATTGAGAGAAATGTTACTTTTCCTTTTCTTTCAGCTCTAGATTTGGATTCTGATAAACCCCTTTCTGAGACCATCCCTTTGCCAGTTTCTTCTACAGAAGAGAATCAGAAAACTAATGATGAAGAAGAGGAGAATCACTTTTTGTGAGTATGCAGAATATTTGGGGAAATGGTAATATATTTGGTGTTGACAACCAGTGGTTGGAAGGTTCCCTGGAACCTAAAAAGGGGTAAAGGAGAGAATATAATAGGATATCTGGATTTGGGAAAATTTTCATGAACAGACTTGGGCATGGGACCTCTCTTTCTCTTTATCATTGACTGCACTGTGGCCTATTACCCATTTTCTTTTGTATATTTTTTCCTCAGGGTCCGGGACAGTTCTTCTTCCCCTTCTCCCCCTCCCCGATACCGTGGACCATCCAGGAAACCCCCAAGAGCCCTTGGGAAGATAAGGTGAAGAAGACTTTCTCTCCCTTGGTAGCAAGGGTTGGACAGCAGCTGTTTTGGAGAACTAAGTAGGATTAACTGATTTGAAAGTAGTTGGTGCTTTAACTGGTGAGTCATTGACTCCTTTTTCTGACCCTATAGGGAGGTGAATAAGCGCTTGCAGGGTCTCCGATCTTACCTGAGTCCCCTGTCATCTAAAGACCATGTTTCTGAAAACTCCGAAGATGAAGTGATCTTGGTGGAGGAGACCAGTGTTAAGGAGAGCCCCCGACTCTTAACTCTTAAAGTGAGGTGCCGGGCTGACCTTGTCAGATTGCCTCTCAATACGGTGAGAACTGAGGACTAATTATAATGGGTTAATTTGGGGAAACATGGGACCAAGTAGCTGGCATGATTTCCTTGGTTCTTCGTTCAGGGGACAGGCAAGTAGAAAGTTAGATATAAATTCTGGGTGGATTGTGCTATAATAGGGCAGGAAAGCATTTCCTACACTTCCTCTTTTTTTTTCTCAGGATGAGCCCTTACAGGTTGTTGTAGATCACATGGCATCCCGATTAGGAGTGTCCCCTGCCCGAATTCTTTTGCTGTTCCGAGAAGTAGAACTTTCCCCTAGTGCCACCCTCAGCTCTCTAAAGATTGGAGTAGCTGACATTATTGGTAAGTGGAGGTAGCTGTGGGGCTGAATCACAGGGAAGCATGAAAGTTTATGAGAGGAGCCCCCAGTGTCTGCCAAGTCCTTTTACTTACTTCCCTTCCTCTTCTTACAAGATTGTGTTGTCCTGTCCAGTACTCCTGAGCCTTTGAAAGAGTCAGAATCAGGAGAGGAACTTCGGCTCAGGGTTCAGGGGCAAGAGAAACACCAGGTCCTGGAGATCACTGTACCCCGGGTAAGTGGGGGATGGAAATCTTTTTTTCATTCACTTAGCATCCTGACAACTACTCTTGAGAGTGAAATTTGTCTGATAGATACCCAGGGACTTTCCAAATTCAATTTTGTCTTAAAAAGTGAGAAAAAGGAAGTCTTTCTTTGGCTGACATTCTTGCCTTCCTTTCTTCTGACTTCAGGACCCTCTACTTTACCTAATCATAGAAGGTTGAAACTGGAAGAAAGCTTAGAGGTCAGCTAATTTAACCCTCTTGTTTTCAAAAACCTATGTGTTGAGTTCTTTATTCTGATCTTTTGGTCTATCTTTTTCAGTTCCAATTTTGTAAGTTAACTGCTTTACAGTTGGAGATCTGTGCTATTTTCCTCTCATCAGTTTTTTTTTTAAATAATTCTTGATATTCTTAATCTGTTTTACCACACAAATTTTGTTTTTATCTAATTTATGAAATAATCTAGAGATTTTTGTTATATTAAGTCTGTCTGCTAATTTGGAAACTTGTGCTATATTTGCTCCACCTAACCATTTCCCATAAAAATTACTTTGGGGGTTGTCTTTGTATCTCTCTTGTATACTGATATAAGTTAATCCATAGGTATTTGACATTTTTTATTTCATAACATTTCTTAAAATAAATTTCATTCCGGATTATGGTTAGTATCCTTCATTACAGAGGAGAAAACAGACCAGAGGAAAAAAAGTATCTTGTGAAAGGCCTCTTTCATATGTCAATGACATTTATTGTTATTCCACTCCCACCAAAACTTCTCTGTGTCTCTACTCAAACCCCAACAATTCTTCTTTTCTGACTTATGGTACTTTCTTCATTTAGGGTGCTCCTCTTAGAACACTGATGTCTCACTATGCAGAGGCCATGGGACTCAAAGGACATAAGCTCTCTTTCTTTTTTGATGGTGAGAAGCTTTCGGGCCAAGGGACCCCAGCAGAATTAGGCATGGAACAAGAAGACCTCATTGAAGTTCGGAGTTGAAGTGCACTGTTCTGCCTTTTTCTTCCTTCCCTGCCTTCAGGGTGAGATATGAAGTGGGGGCTCTTCAAAAATCAAAGGAGATGTCTGCCCTTCTAGTCTTCCTTTTCCATCTTCTTTCCTGTCTTCCAGTTGCTCTAAAGATAGATCTTCGAAAGACCTTCCCTTTCCTCCTCCTTTTCTCTTGTCATTTACCCCTTACCCTTCTTTCATAGGTGTCCTGGATGTGGAGCTGAAGTTTTAGCATTTGTTCTTGTCAGTTCCTGTGAGTGCATCCTAGTTGCCTTCTGCTAACTGAAGGATTGAGTTCCAGTTACCCTGTATATATGTACATGTGTCCTTTGACCTCTTTCTCTTTGCACTGATTATTTTGGATCTTGGGGTATGAAGATACATTGCAGACCTCTCTTTCCAAATAACTTTTTGTGAACCCAGTCATTTTTGTAACTGGATTTAAAATAAAATGAATGATGTAATTTGGATTTTGGATTTGAACTTTAATTCCTCCAGGGTTTTCACCTCTTTGGTGGGGGGGGGGGAGGAACAGGGAGAATCAGAGCCTGGTCACTTGGTTAGGTCTTGGGTTTAATGATATTTAGAGGCAGGAGAGGAGAGTGTTGAAGTTCCAAAAGGTTCCTTATTCTGTATGAAATTGGGTTGGTTTGCTGAATACAGTCTTTTGATGGTGGGAGGGTCATCCTGTTGCTTATGACACCTCTTCCACCTTCACCCCTGTGACTATTCACCACATTTCACCTCTACTCTTCATTATTGTGTTGGACACTGGTAGTGATGATGAGAGGGGAATAGAAAGATTTTAAGATATGCTTCATGCCCTTATAGAGCTTAGAATTTAGTGGGGAGTGACACTTTAATCATCAACAGCTATAGTTTTATTGATTTTGGGTACAATTCCACAATATACAATTTCTGAGATTTAAAAGATCTTTTGAAATTACCGTGCCTGAAAACCTTATCACCCTACAGCCAGCCTAGAAATGAGCTTTTCTTAGCTCCTCTTTGGCAGCAGGGAACAAACTCTAAAGTTCTACAAAGCTAGAAAGACTTTAAGGGTCCTGCCACTGATAGCTGACCAAAGACTGACCCTTCTAGCTAAGAAAAGCTAGTTACTTGCCCATCACATTGAAGCATCAGAATAGAATACTGCTGGATCACAATAGTACAAATAACTGCATAACATTTATATGTAGTTAAATACCCCAGATAAGTTGTGTGTAAAGTACCGGGCAAAGGGTGGATCATCATTACCTGAAAGTATCAAGGAATAATCATGGTAGCATTTGATTTGGGTTTTAAAAGGTAGATTACTTTCAGCTGGTGGAGGTTAAGGGGCACTATTGTGGGTGCAGGAAACGGGACTTTGAAGTCACCGAGGCAGCGCCTCCAGAGGCCGAGGGACTCGTCCGGCACAAGCGTGTATTAGGTCTCTACTGAGCGCCGGGCTCGCAGTCACTACATCCCAACTCGAAACTTCGGGGGGGGGGGGGGGGGGGGCCGCCGCCACCCGGCTCTGGCGGACGGAGGAAGCCTCGGGAAATGTTTGGGGGAAAGGCTGGGACCAGCCCCTTTATTGCCATAGTAACGCGTGCCTGGCTGTCATGAGCCCGTCACATGACGCCTGGGTCAGGCTTCCCCCGCCCACGCACGGCCTCGGGTCACATGACTTTCGCGTAGCCATCATGGCGGTGGCTGCGATTTCGTCCGGATCCTGAGCATTCCGCGGTAGTAGCGGCGGCGCAGCGGTGGCAGCAGAGCCTGTGGACACCGGGAACCGTGCGCCATTCTGGGTAAGAGGAACTGCCTGGACCAAAGGACACGGCGGCTTAAAGCGCTGCTGTCCCTTAGGTTGGGGTGGGTCACGGAGCCATATTCCCCGCTTCTTCTCCCCCTGCTAACTTGGCCTCCTTGAGCTCCTCCCTCCTGCTCGAACCCCTCTTCCGTGCCTTCCACGAACCCCGACCTGCCCCCGCAGTATCTGGACTTTGGTGGCTGTGTCGCCCCTCTAGCACTGGGCTCTCCGATGGCGTCGGGCTCGTCTTAGCTGCTTCCCAGGTGGGGTCGCAGTGACCATGTGTTTTGTGTATACCTTCCCACGTCAGGTGGGCAGGGGCCCGTGAAGCCGCAGGCCTGGTGGACGCCGAGCCTCGCCGAGGGCGGGACCTGACGCGAATAGTTATTTGACGCCTCTTTTTTCACTTGTAACAAGGGTTTAATGACACCACCTTCTTCGGTAGCTAGGATAAGATAAAACCACTTATAAACCAATCGCTTTAAATGTAAACACGCATTTTTCCTGCGTCTTTATCATACCCATTAAAGACTGTATATGGACTTTTTCTTAGAAAGATTAAGAGTTTTGAGCTAAGAATTAGGGATGCAGGGTCCTAGCCATTGTTCTTTGGTTAATCTTTTTTTTTTTTTTTTTTTTAAACATTAGGCAAGTTTCTCTCTTTTTTTTTGGTAAAAATTACGGGACCGACAATTTCGAGTAGAGACCTACAAAAGGAGCTAGATGAAATTTCCAAGGCTCTCTCTAATTCTACTTTGTGTCATCTTCATGGTGAACATATATTCCTCTTCTAGATTAAATTGGCTGGGCCTGGCACTGGGCTGGACAAGTGACCACAGAGGAAGTGGCTGAGGGGCAGCTATGTCTGGGCTGCTGGGTCAGCCAGACACAGCCCCGTTTCTCAGCCAAGCAGATGACACAGAAGAAGGAATGGGGGGTCCAACCCCCGGGCCTGGCAAGCCTGCGGGTTTGGGGGGACCAGAGCCCCAGGACAGAGAAGACCCAGATGGGGAAGGTCTCCAGCTGATTACTGGCATCTCCCCCAGACACGCAACTTTGATTGTGGGCGTGCTTTGCTATATCAACCTTCTTAACTACATGGACCGGTTTACCGTGGCAGGTAATTAATTTGGAAGGTCTTTTGTAACAATACAGATTTCTTGAAGGTGGTGGTTGTTTGTTCAGTGGTGTCTGACTTTGTGATCTCCGTTTGGGGTTTTCTTGGCAAAAGTACTGGATGGTTTGACATTTTGTTCTCCAGCTGATTTTGCAGAGGAGGTCGAGCAGCTAGTATGTGTGTCAGATCTAGATGTGATATTCTATTCCCTCCACCACCTAACTGCCCATCCTTGAAGGTTGGAACTATTTAATTTCTGCTTTTGTATCTTGAATACTTTGTATGTAATGGTCTCAGTAAATATCAAATTGAATTTTGAGGCCACCAAGAAAAGACCAGGGCCTTCAGAAAGTGATCCCATTCATTGCTGGTAAGGAGAGAGAGATAAGCTTGATTTCAGGGATATTTTCCTTCCCTCACCACCTGTCCTTCCACTATCCTGTCTTTCAGGTGTTCTTCCAGACATCGAGCAGTTCTTTGGTATTGGTGATAGCAGCTCTGGCCTCATTCAGACTGGTGAGTGGGGGTCAGCTGCTTTCACTATGAGGAGGAGTGTTCTGAAGTCTGAGAAAAATTTTTCTCCCTCTGTGACTCTTCTATGATATGGGGTCTTTGGGGGGAGACAAGGCATTCTAATGGGGGGCTTTAATCCTTCTCTCTCTTCTCCAGTGTTTATTTCCAGTTACATGGTCCTGGCCCCTGTGTTTGGCTACCTCGGTGACAGATATAACAGGAAGTACCTCATGTGTGGTGGCATTGCCTTCTGGTCTTTGGTGACTCTGGGTTCTTCATTCATCCCTAGAGAGGTGAACAAGTATCCCTTGGTTCTGGCCCCACTCTTTTTTTTTTTTTTTTGCTGAGGCAATTGGGGTTAAGTGACTTGCCCAGGGTCACACAGCTGTTACGTGTCTGAGACCAAATTTGAACTCAGGTCCTCCTGACTTCAGGGCTGGTGCTCTATCCACTGCGCCACCTAGCTGCCCCATCTGGCCCCACTCTTAAAGTGCATTTACTGGTGATCTGTATGGGACCCAACTAAAACAAACTCATGTGCTACTTAAGTAGTTTTGCCTTTGTTTACTCTGTTACCTGAGAACATCCAGGTTATAGGGGCATTCATTCTCACCCACACTTCACCTCTGGTTTTTTTTTTTTTTTCTTCCTCTGCCCACACCATAAATGTTGGCGTTCCCTAAAGCTTTGTCCTTGATTTTCTTTTCTTGGTGTTCTCTCCCTTAGTGAACTGAACTACCTAAGTGGTTTCAGCTAGCATTTTTATGTAAATAATCCTAAATCAGTATTTCAAATAGATTTTGTTTGATCGTTTTGCTTTGCCAAGAAGCTTGGAGAGCCATAGAGGTCAGTAAAGAGCCTCTGAAACTTTCTGAGATGGAGAATGACCAATATTGTTTTTTTGATTTTCTTTTTCCTAGAGATTTTGGCTGCTTCTCTTTACTCGGGGCCTTGTAGGGGTGGGGGAAGCCAGTTATTCTACTATTGCCCCCACTCTCATTGCTGACCTCTTTGTAGCTGATAAACGGAGTCGAATGCTCAGTATCTTCTACTTTGCCATCCCTGTGGGCAGGTGAGTTCATGGGGAAGAGAAAGTAAGAGGAACTAGAACTCTATCTTCAGGTTGGGAGAGACAAAAAAGTTGTCTGGGTTGAGATGCTAACCTCATCTGGGGAGAGAAGAAGCTTCTGTGTGGGGTATCCTGTAACCTTCATCCCTTTATCTTTTATCCAGTGGTCTGGGTTATATCGCAGGCTCAAAGGTGAAGGATGTGGCTGGCGATTGGCATTGGGCACTCAGGGTGAGTCCTTCATCAGGGATGGAGGAGAGGGTGCACAGATTTTCCTTTCTGAGACTGTTACTCACTTTTGACCCTCTTCCCAAGTTTTCCTCACCAGTAGGATATGTGTGTTCATGCATGCATGTGTGCACAAGCTGCAGCCTCCAGTTGTTTCTGAGGTCTTGGAGACTGTTGTCTCCCTTAGGTCACCCCAGGCCTTGGGATGATAGCAGTGTTGCTGCTGTTTCTGGTGGTGAGGGAACCTCCTCGTGGAGCTGTGGAACGCCATTCAGATACCCCACCTTTGAGCCCTACCTCGTGGTGGGCTGATCTGCGGGCTCTGGCACGGAAGTGAGTCTTAAAGACTTTTTGGGGGGGAGAGGAAAGGGGCTCAAAGTAATCAGGGTTAAGTGATTGCCCAGGGTCACATGTCTAAAGCTAGATTTGAACTCAGGACCTCCTGACTCCAGGGCTGGTGTTCTACTCACTGTACCACTTAACTACCTTGTCCCTAGGACGCTTGTTTAACCCTTGCTTCATACTTCTGGGACTCCTTTAGACCTTTAAGGAGGATCTTACATACTTCCTGTAAAATGGAAGTCAGATTTTATCCTGTGTGGATTCTGACTCTCACTCATTGGAAGCAGGAGCCATGAAGTCTTAACATCTCTTTAGTGGCTAAATAACTAGATTGAAGTTTCATGTGGGGGTGGGGGTGGGGGTGGAAGCATTAACAGTTTTATCTTATATCTCGTTGCCTTTTAAGAGGTCACTTGTACCAAATGATCCTCTGCCAACCTTTATTATCCTTTCATTTTCTCTCTAAGTTAACTTTCATCCTTGCTTTGAATGTTTTTGAGGGATAGGAGGTGACTGTTCTCAACTCAGATCTTTTCCCTCCTGCTATAGTCCCAGTTTTGTACTCTCTTCCCTGGGATTCACGGCTGTGGCCTTTGTCACGGGGTCCCTGGCATTATGGGCACCAGCATTCCTGCTCCGAGCTCGAGTCGTCTTAGGAGAGACACCACCCTGCCTCCCTGGAGATTCCTGCTCCTCTTCAGATAGGTACCAGGAGGATTCTGGGTGTGGGGAGTAGACATGGAAAAGGGGCTCTGCATTCATGTTTTTCCTTTGTGGGTCAACAACCTGGCAGGATGAATGGTCTTTCCTTCCCCTGCAGAACCCTATTTTGTGTATTGGTATGTATGTGGCATCTGGGTAAAAAAAGACAGGAAGGGGCAGATGTCAGATTTGGGCATCCAGTCACAGTAGCCAAAGAAGGGAGTAATTAGGGACAAGATGTTGCAGGTCTTTTGAGCCCTAGGAGCCAGATAGTCACTGGGACCAGAAAGGTTCAGGAAACTCATTGAGAAGTCCAGCTGGAGTTTGAGAAAATTGAAGGTTTAGGAAGTAAGAAGCAACTCAAGAGTGGAAGGAACATGGATTTGGAAGAACTTGAATTCAAATCTTTTCAAAAATGTTACATGTGATCTTTGGCCAGTCATTTGTTTTAGCCTGAGCATCTTCATCTATAGAATGAGGATGAATTTTCCCATTTTACAGGGTCAGGCTCTAAAACTATAGAAATGATGAAGACTGGACCAGAAGCCAGGCTTCCGGGGAGGAGCCAGTTTCCAGAAGCTGATATAGTCCAGGGCAGGAACTCTGGCTTGTACCTAGTGTCCCGGCCTTTGAGCCCAGATCTTTGAAGATGGGGACACTGAACTTTGGAAAGCAGAGGAAGATCTTTTATACAAACATGGGCCCTTAGCTCCCCTCATCTTCCTCTTTTCTCCTTCTCAGTCTCATCTTTGGGCTGATCACCTGTGTGACTGGGATTCTGGGTGTGGCTTCAGGAGTAGAGATCAGCCGCCATCTTCGCCGCACCAATCCCAGGGCTGATCCCTTGGTCTGTGCAGCCGGATTGCTGGGCTCTGCCCCCTTTCTGTTCCTGGCCCTGGCTTGTGCCCAAGACAGCATTATACTTACTTATGTGAGTGTCCTCAGTTTTTCCCCATTTCCAGGTGCCATCCAGCCCTCAGTCAACATACAGAAGCACCCACACAGCCCTCCCACAGCAACCTTGAGCTGGGGTGGGGCACGGCACGGCGTAAAACTCCTGTTCCCCAGCCTCCATCCCACCCCTTTTCACCTGGGTCAAGAAAAACTAGAAAGGCAGAGAGCTGCTGGTCTTTCCGAGTTACTCCCTGATGTCCAGTGTTTCTCCTCAGGTTTTCATCTTCATTGGAGAGATTCTGCTGTGCATGAACTGGGCCATTGTAGCAGACATTCTGCTGGTGAGAGGGTGACCCGTCTCTGACCTGACATAGGTGGTGACTGTCCGAATTAGCACTTTGGCTAGAGAGATCTTGGTGAGGCTGCTGGTCCCGTGGGCCTGTGGCTTTGTCCTGTCCTACTGTAAGGAGCTGGCCCATGACCCCATCTTGCTCTCCCCGGTGGGCCGTTATGTTGGTTGGTTACTTCCTGAGTGTGGGTGACCCAGTGGAGTCTATTCCTGCTCATCAACTCCCCCAGTGGGTCAGGCATTTCACTTGTTCTATAAGGAGGGCAGCCTTTTCTCTTTTTGTCTCCCTCTGTGCAGCTTAATTCAGAAAGTATTGCAAGTTTGGCTCCCTCTCTCTCTCTCCTGGTGTTTCTTAGCAAACCCTGACCTCTTGTGAAATCTAACTGTGAGTCTCAATTCCCTACCTAGTATGTAGTTATTCCCACACGCCGATCAACAGCGGAAGCCTTCCAGATTGTTCTGTCCCATCTGTTGGGGGATGCTGGGAGCCCCTACCTCATCGGGCTGGTGAGTGTGAATCTTCTGGGAGGCTTTAGCCCTAGCTGGGTCATCCTGGCCCAGAGCAGGTTAGGAGCATTGAGGCTGGGGCAGGGGAGGAGAGAGAGATTCCCTGTCAGTGGGGAAGATGGGCTGATTTCAGATGTATCCACTGTCTTCTGAGGAGCAAAGAGCTGTTATGTGGAAAGGAGATTGTGTTGGTTCTTCTTGACTGAAGGAGGCAGATTTTTGGCTTGATGAAAGAAAAAGCTTTCCAAAAATTAATGAACTGCCTTGTAAGGTGATGAACTCCTCATCCTTGGGCTTCTTCAAGTGAAGGCTGGATGAGCACTTGTGAGGGAACTTTTCAGGTGGGGTCGTGCCATCTCTGCAAGCTCTCTGGAGTCCTTCCCAGTGCTGCTTCCCTGGGAGAGGACAGCATGGTTCTTGGCCTGGAGCTTTTGTAGGGAGATAAGACTAATGGCAAACTAGGATACAGCTTTGAGCCAATGTGAGAGCTTGAGGTGCAGACAGTGCAGATAATCTGACCATCTGTCACTCACCACTGATCTTGGCCTCTGCGCCCCCTCCCACCTCACTCTGTCTCCTCCTCCAACTGATGTGACTGACCGTCCCTCACCCCGTGTCCCTCCCCGTTTTTGTTCCCCTCTGCCCTTGTCTCTCTGCCACTGTCTCATTTCCCTCTGGCCCTCCTGCCCCATCTCTGTCCACTTTTGTCCCGTTTCCCCTTACTTCTGACTACCTCCATGCCCCGTTAGCAGAAGTTGTCTCAGCCCCCCGAGTTCTATGACCACCGCCTGCTCTCTCCCCTCTCCTAGATCTCTGACCGTCTCCGCCGGGACTGGCCCCCTTCCTTCCTCTCCCAGTTCCGGGCTCTGCAGTTCTCCCTCATGCTTTGTGCCTTTGTTGGGGCACTTGGGGGTGCTGCTTTTCTGGGCACTGCCATGTACATTGAAGGTGATCGAAAGAGAGCTCAGCTCCATGTGCAAGGTGAGCCTCCCCACTGGCGGCCTCAGGCCTCAGCTCTGGGCACAGCAGAGACCTCCATCTCCATTGTCAGCTCTCCCTTCCCTGAGATAGCTTTGTCTTCTCCCTCCTCTCTCCTCCCCCCAGGTTCTGCCCTGTCTCCCACTCCCTTTCCCCCAGCCCCCTCACCCCTATCTGCCTTTGCCCATTTGTTCCGGCCCCTCCTCCCGCTGGGGTCCCTCTTGTCCCCTCGGATCTCATTGCCTCTCTTCTCTCCCCAGGACTCGTGAGGGACGTGTCCTCTCCAGATGATCGGATCGTGGTCCCTCAGCGTGGCCGTTCGACCAAGGTCCCCGTGTCCAGTGTGCTCATCTGATTGAGTGGACTATGGCCTGAGGCCACTTTGTGTTCTGGTCCCCTTGGGGGGATAGATGGGCGGTGGGCAGGGTGGGACTCTGAGTGACCCCAGCAGCCTGGACTGTTGCCCTCTCCCTGGGCCAGGGGTGGTAGCATGACCTGGGACCTGGGACCACAGGAGTGGGGCCGTGGCTGAGGTTTGTCCCCTTCTCCCTCCGTGTACACACACACACACACGCACTACATGCACAGCAATATCGGTCAGGGAATGGTTCTGGATCAGGGCAGGGGCAGGTGGTTGGAAGACCACGGAGCAGGCGCACTCAGCTTTGTGCAGGGAGGGAAGATCTTTTTCCTCTGCCTCAGTCGGACTGTATCGGTGGGCTCCAAGCCGCCTTCCTGGGCCAGGGGCGAGGTGCCCCCACTGTCCAGGCGGGAGGGTTTGGTGCTATTTTTATCTGAATAAACTTTGTAACCAGAGCCCAGTGTCAGCTTGTGTCCTTTTCCCTTCCAGCCCCCCCCCCCAGAGGGACTCCGTGGGCCCAGTAGTGTTAGGACTGGGGGCAGCTGTTGTCGGAGGCCTTCCTGCTCCAGCAGTCTGATTCCGCTAGGTCCAGTGTGACATTGACTCACCCCCCATGTTTTCCTCACAGACGCTTCAGAAGGCTGTGTGCTCGCCCTCCGGCAGGCAGGCCTGCTGCTGGGGTGATAAGATCGGGCTCGGCCTGTTCCTCTGCCCCCTCAGTGACAGACACACGGACAGACAGAGGTCCCTAACGTTGGAGGTTGAGGCTGAGAGGGCAAAGTTCCACTGTCTCCTTTCTCCCCTCCCCACTGTGGGCTTTCTCTTGCACGAACAAGACCCCAGTTGGGGAACGTGCCCCCGACTTAATCTCTGGTGCCAGCCTGAGGCCAGAAGGACCCTTTAAGGACAGCTGGGAACTCAGGGCACCTAGGCTTCGCAGAAACCACCCCAGCAGGATTGCTGGGCTGGGGCAATGGGGGAGCCCGGGGGTGCTCCCCTCCCCCTGGGGGGGCACACGGATGGGGGTGGGAGGCGGGCGCAGCCATGCGAGGAGCCACGATAACTTCCTGTCCCCGCCCGGAGCTCACCACAGCTTCCTGCTGCGGGCAGGCAGGCGCTGAGTGTAGGAGAGGAGGGGATCAGGGGACGGACCCGTCAGGACCAGGGACCAGGTAGGGGACATGGAGGGGGGGTTCTGGCGCCCCAGCAGGAGTCCCCTGGCCAATCCGCCCGGCCCCCAGCTGCGGCAACTTGGGTGAACCTGAGCTCGTCCCCCTACCCACCCCATCCTGGCAGTGCTGGAGAGCCTTCTCCTGGGCCCTTTGCCAACATGGGCTTCCCTCGATAGCAGCCTGAGCCTGCTCGGACACAGGGGCGGCCTGCGGAGCTCACTGCTCCCCTTTGACACCCGGCCGCCCCCTCACCTGGGCTCTTGGGGCCTCTACCCCACAGGTGGGCCTGGCTTGGTGACACCTTTGCCTGCTGAAGGCTTAGATGTTCTCCACCCCCAGCTTTTTCTTTTCCTTTCTCTGCGCCCTTGTCTTGGAGAAAAGTTTGGGATCCCAGCAGAGAATTCTTGCTCTGTCCGGTCAAATGGGAAAGGGAATGGAGGGGCCGGGGCATGGGGAGAAGGCTGTCGGGGTCGGGCCTTCCCGACTGCCCTGACGGCCTTGGCCTGTGCCCCAGATGGAGACCACCTCTCTGGGCCCCAGCCTCCTCTGGCTCCTGGTCCTCCTGTTCCCAGCCCTGCTTGTCACTGCCCTGTGCTTGTGCTGCCGGGACCTTCCTGGTAAGTGAAACACCTGTTAGCTCCTCTTTTCCTCGGGAGGCCCCTCGTCCTAGCCCACCCGTGAACCATCCCTAGGTTCCCGTACTCAGAAACGTGTCCCGTTCCTTCAGGGACTCGCCTCTCCCTTGTTCCTTGCCTTAGCCTAAAGGGACTCCTGTTCCTGCCCCATCCTTAAAACCTTGCCTGCCTCCTCCCCCACAGGCCCCAACTCTGAGGTCCCCCCAACTGACGGGTGAGTGTCTCATTCCCAAACGAGGGCTGGGATGTAGCGCATGGAGGGGAGCTTGCTGAGCAGGGGCTGGCTGCGGGAGGAGGGGGGGGGCACTGGGTGAAGATGGGTGTGGGAGCGTGGGGCCTCCTCTCCTACACCCCCAGCCCATGCCTTCCTTCTTTCCACCAGCCCACATCCGACAGGAGGTGGATTAGTCATCCTCAAACCCCGCTGTGAGTATGGCAGGAGGTCCCTACACAGTCCCTCCTCCTCCTCCTACTTCCCTGGGAATGCTCGATGGCCCTGTGGGACAGGGGGGAGAACCTGAGAGACCGTCGTGTCCCTGCTCTCTTTGCTGGGCATTTCACTCCCAGGCTCCTCCTTTTTGCCCCATCATTCAGAGATTTCCTAGTCCTACCTCATTTTGCAGATGATAAAACTGAGGCACAAGTTTGGGGATGGGAGAATGGGTCCCTGGGGACAGGGACCAAGGTCACTTCTTTGGCCCAGCTCTGATGCAAAGTGGCCCTTTTTGTGCCCTGGTCCCCCTTTTGGAACCTAGAGACCCCTTCTCGGAATAACGGTTTATGGCCTACACTCACAATGTAAAACCCTCGATTTCAGGTGGTTATAAAGATGTAACTTTTTCTGTCCAAGTTCCCGACCCTCTGAGATGTAGCCACAGACCCCGTGTTAAGAACTTTTCCTTTGTGACTGACTCCTTCAGACTGGATCATCGGGATCTTCAGCCTCCTAGAGTTCCTTTGTACCCACAGAGTGAACAGCTTAATGAATTCAATTCGCTGAATTGAATTAGCCAATTGCAAATCATTTAGTTTAATTCAATAAGCATTTGATCGAGTGTCTGTTCTGTGGCGGGCCTCTGGGTTAGATAGTCCTTGCTTGCGAGGGGCTTACCTTCTCCTGGGCAGAGGATGGTAGAAACTACAAGTACACAGATAAATAAACGCAAAGTAATTTAGGCAGAAGCAAGGGTTAATGGCTGAGGGGGGTGAGGAAAGGCTTCTCGGAGGAGACAGTGCACCAGCTGAGAGGGAGTCAAGTCCCAAGACGCCATTGAGACTCATACTTGGCCCTCACCTCCACTTTTATTGGCTTGGGAAAAGGAATAAGGAGACATGGAGAAATGGGGCCCTTACAGGTCAGACAGGACTGGGAAGTTTAGGAGTGACAGGTTATAACTTTCATGATCCTTCAGTGCTTTATTGCCATATTTGTTTTATTTTTAGTTGGGATTAACTTTAGCCTTAGTTGTGTCCTCAAATTTCCATTGGATAGCTTGAGGGAAGGGAAAGATTTCTTACTAAAACCAGGAAAATTGAAGAATTTCATGTATCTTAGGGAGGATTTAGCAAGTACTTCCAATGACTATCTGGAAAGATCACGTGGAAATATTCCTAGGCTTGGGATCGAAGTCCTGGGGTTGAAAGTTCACCCTGTGTTACTTATTAGGCCCTTCTCCATAAAATGAGGGAATTAAACCAAACTTGAACTCCGAGGTTTCTTATAGCTTTAAATTCTATGATCTTATGCTGTGGATAGGAAGGTCTTTCAGAAATAATTGCTTGTAATCATTTAAAAAATATTAAAATAACATTTATTGACATTAGAATAAATAATAAATACAATTTTAAATAGTAAGAATGTTTTTAAAAAAAGAAACCAAAGAGCCTTCCCCTTGCTAACCCCTGAAATGTCCCCCCTTACTCTCCCCTATCCTTTCCTAAGACCCTCATCTCTACTCCCATACTTGGGAGGTTTCTCCCTCTGACCCCCTCTCTTGCCGTTTTGCCAGCTCTCTGACACGCTTCCCCCATAATAGTGGGAGTGCTAGTCCATCTTCTCCCTTACTGTGTTCTACATTCCACGACTGCATCTCCCATGATGCTTTTAGCTTTGCGCACTAGACATTTCACTAATATTTGTTGAAAGAATATTAAATTCAGCCTGAGACCCCCCCCAAGTCCCCAATCTTCTTGAATCTCAAATTTCTCAAAGACAATGAGGGTCACAGTCTCCAGCTGCCTCTGACGCTCTGTCCCCCCAATCTTTTCCCCACAGACTCCAACTGGCCACCTGCAGTATCCCGTCAGCCAGATCTGCTCCCTATCCCGTGAGAATCTGCTCAGGTTTCCTCTCTGGCGGCTCTTGAGCGTGGGGCCCCCTTTTCCCAGCCGCCGGCCTAACCTGCAGTTGGGGCCTTTGCTCTCTGGCCTCCTGAGACACCTCTGTCTCTGCCTTGTCTTCCCACCTTCCTGCCGGGACATGGCTCCTTCCCCCATTCTTACCGGCTCTCAAAGCTCCCTTCCTTCCCTGAATGGGGACCCTTATTTTTTTGGGGGGGGGCAATGCAAGTGGGGTAAAATGACCGGGATGGCACAGCTGGTAAGTATTAGGTATCTGGGGGTCCTCCTGACTTCAGGGGTCCCCGTGACCCCTAATTTTTAACCCTTTAGGAGGTCTCCACAGCCCCCAGAGCCAGCACACCGGATCCCTTCTTCTCGACCGGATCCAGATACCCGTGAGTTGGGCAGGGGACTGCTTATGGAGGGTGGTTCCGCAGGTGGGAAGCGGACTTGGCTCAAGCTGGCTGGTTGATGGATGTAACTCTTTTTCTTTCCCAGGCAGTGAGCCCAGCTACGAGAATGAGGGTACATCAGTGACCCCGGGGGGTGGGATGGGGGCCGGGGAGGCAGGAGCCTCGGGCCTGACGGGACAGCTGTTGGGCTGGGCCTCCCCAGGCCCCCCTGACACCTGTGTTTCCCCGGGAGCTAGAACCTGAGGATGCTGAGGAAGAAGATGATTACCATAACGAAGGCTACCTGTGAGTAGTGGGGTTGGCTTCAAGCAGGGTCTTTGAGAAAGGAGGAGGCTGGGGGGGTCACGTGCCCTGTTTCCCCTCGGCAGTGTAGTTCTTCCAGACGGCTCCCCAAACTCTAGCTCGGAACCCCTGTCCAGCTCGGCGCCCAACCTGGTCAATCCTGGCCTTCGGGAGAGTCCGTCTTCCAGTGAGTTGGGAGTGCAGTGCAGGCGGGATGGGGGGGTTTCTGTGCGCGTGTGTTGGGGTGCTGTGGGTGTCCTGGCTCTGACTTATCCTGGGACATTTTTCTGTAGCCCTGGGGGGAGAGGATTACGTGAATGTTGCAGAGAATACCGAAGTGTCTCTGGGTAAGTGACTGCCCATGTCTCGTCCTCCTTTCCTTCTCTAACCAATAGGACCCTGACCCTCCTAGGGTAGAATCCCTCCCCTCCTCCTTCCCTTGCATCTTCCCCTCCCCCTCCCCTTCTCCTCCCCCTCCCCTTTTCCTT
>JAJPUD010016042.1:0-35356 GCA_023553655.1 Myrmecobius fasciatus | reverse complement strand
CATTAACTTTTCCTGTCATTTTAGCCAATCTGACAGGTGTGAAGTGGTACCTCAGGGTTGTCTTGATTTGCATTTCTCTGATCAATAGTGATTTGGAGCACCTTTTCATATGACTATAAATAGTTTTAATTTCATCCTCTGAAAATTGTCTGTTCATATCCTTTGACCATTTATTGATTGGAGAATGGCTTGAATTTTTATAAATATGAGACAATTCTCTATATATTTTTGAGATAAGACCTTTATCAGAACCCTTGAATGTAAAGATGATTTCCCAATTTATTACTTCCCTCCTAATCTTGTCTGCATTGATTTTGTTTGTACAAAAACTTTTTAACTTAATATAGTCAAAGTTATCTATCTGGTTTTCAATTAAGAGTTCCAGTTCTTCTTTGGACATAAATTTATTCCATCTCCAAAGGTCTGAGAGGTGAACTATATTACATTCCTCTAATTTACTTATAGTATCACTCTTTATATCCAGATCATGAACCCATTTAGATCTTATCTTGGTATGTGGTGTTAGATGTGGGTCAAGCCCTAATTTCTTCCACACTAGTTTCCAGTTTTCCCAGCAGTTTTTGTCAAATAGTGAATACTTATCCCAAAAGCTGGGGTCTTTGGGTTTATCAAAAACCAAATTGCTATAGTTATTGCCTAGTTTGTCTTGTGATTCTATCCTATTCCACTGATCGACTACTCTATTTCTTAGCCAGTACCAAATGGTTTTGATGACCGCTGCTTTATAATATAGTTTTAGATCTGGTACAGCAAGTCCACCATCGTCAGCCTTTTTTTTCATTAATCCCCTTGAAATTCTTGACCTTTTGTTTTTCCAAATGAACTTTGCTACTATTTTTTCTAGATCTGTAAGATAATTTCTTGGGAGTTTGATTGGTATGGCACTAAATAAGTAAATTAGTTTGGGTAGTATTGTCATTTTTATTATATTCGCTCGTCCTACCCATGAGCATTTTAAGTTTTTCCAATTGTTAAGTCATTCACTTTTGATCAATATTGCTCTTACTGTCTATAATTTTTCTTACTTTTGTTCATTTCAGTTTCCCTCAGCTCATGTAAGTTTTTCCAGGTCTTTCTGAACATTTTACTTGCCATTTCAAACAGTACAATACTATATAACTGTACAACACAACTTGTTCAGTCATTCTCAATTCATGGGCATCCCTTCAATATATAATTATTTCCCACCACTAAAAGAGATATTATTGATATATGTGTACATATTGGTAATTTTACTTTCTGTTTTTTTTAAATCTTATTGGGATATAGATGTATATTAGAAGTATTTATGAATTAAAGGGTATGAACAGTTTTATAGCCCTTTGAGAGTAGGTGTAAATTACTCTCCAGAATGATTGAAGCAGTTCAGAACTCCTCCAAAAAATTCATTAGTTCGTCAGCTTTCACAAATCTCCTCCGATATTTGTCATTTTCCTTTCTGTCCTATGTTTCTCTTGAAATTCATTTATTTTTAATTCATATTGCTTTTTGAAGTATGTTGAGAAAAAAATCAGAAGAAAATAGAAAAAACAAAAGAGAAAAAGAAACAGACAAAAGAAATGAACATAACATATGTTATTATACATTGAATCTCCATAGATCTTTTTCTGGAAATAGATAGCATTTTCTGTCCAAAGTTTATTGGTATTGTTTTTGATCACTGAACCACTGAGAAGAACTAAGTCTTTCATAGGTTATCATCATAAGTTCTTGTTGGTATTATATACAAAACCTTTTTAATGTAACATAATCAAAATTATGCATTTTGCATTATATAATGTACTCTAATTCTTCTGTGAGCACAGATTCCTTACTTCTCCACAGATGTGAAAGACTATACTTGGTTCTTCTAATTTGTTTCTATTATCACCCTTTATGTCTAAATTATGAACTCATTTTAATCTTTTGTTGGTATAGGGTATTAGGTGCGGGTCAATGCCTAGTTTTGCCATAATAATTTTTAATTTTCCCCCAAATTTTGGTCAAATAGTGAGTTCTTTTCCCATAAGCTGTTGTCTTTGGGTTTATCAAACTCTAAATTATTATAGTCATTGACTATTGTGTCTTGTGAATGTAGCTTATTCCACTGACCAACTATTTTTTAGTTAGTACCAAATGGTTTTGATGACCACTGTTTTAGAATATATTTTAGGTATTAGTGCCATTTTTGTGTCTTAGAAAGAATTGGCAGGATTCATTCTTAACCTACTTTACCAAATTGTTTGCATAGTATTGGAATTAATTGTTGTTTAAATATTTGATAGAATTCACTAGTGAATACATCTGGCTCTGGAGATTTTTTAATTAAGAGTTCATTAATGGCTTGTTCAATTTCTTTTTTCTAAAATCAGACTATTTAGGTAATTCTTTTCCTCTTATTCTAATATGGTAAATGTATATATCTGTAAATATTCATACAATTTGGTTAGACTGCTGGATTTGCTGCTATAGAGTTGGACAAAATAGCTCCTAATTATTGCTTTAATTTCTTTTTCATTAGACTCTATTCACCCTTTTCATTTTTGATGTTGGTAATTTGGGTTTTTTCTTTCATTTTTCTAGTCTTTATTAACCAAAATTTTATCTACTTTGTTGTTTTTTTCATAAAACCAACTCTTAGTTTTATTAATAAATTCGATAATAAGTTTCAGTTTTATTAAATTCTCCTTTTCAGAATTTCTAATTTGGTATTTTACTGAGGGTTTTTAATTTATTCTTATTCTAACTTTTTTAGTTGCATAACTAATTCTTTGATCCTCTATTTTTTATTTTATTTATGTGAATATTTATAGATATAAAATTTCCCCTAAGAATTGCTTTATCTGCATCTTATAGATTTTGATATGTTGTCTCATTATTGCCATTCTCTTGGATAAAATTATGGATTGTTTCTGAGATTTGTTGTTTGACCCACTCATTTTTTAGAACTGGATTATTTAATTTCCATTTTAGTATATTTTCTCCTGTCTCTGTATTGAATATATTTTTATTTTATTTGGGTCTGAAAAGGAAGCATTTATTATTTTTACCCTTCTGCATTTTATTGTAAAATTTTTATGCCCTAATACATGGGCAATTTTTTTGTGTAGGGGTCATGTACTGCAGGAAAAAAAAAGATATTACTTTCTGTCCCTATTCAATTTTCTCCAAAGGCCTATCATATGTAGTTTTTCTATTAACCTCCTTAATGTCTTTCTAGTTTATTTTGTGGTTAGATTTGTCTGATTCTGAGAGGGAAAGGTTGAGGTTCCCCAATAGTATAGTTTTGCTGTCTATTTCTTTCTATAACTGGATTAAAATCTCTAGGAATTTGGCTCTGTCACCATTTGATACATGTACATTTATTATCATACTGCATTATTGTTTACAGTAAGCTTTATCAAGATGTATTTTCCTTCCTTATCTCTTATTTAGATCTATTTTTTCTTTTGTTTTACCTGAGATCAGAATTTCTACCCCTCCTTTTTTTTTTTTTTGCTTCAGCTGAAGCATAATAAATTCTGCTCCAGCCTTTTATCTTTGCTCTCTATATATCTCTCTGTCAAATGTGTTTCTTGCAAACAACATGATGAGGGATACTTGTTATTAATCCACCTTACTAGCCTCTGCAGTATTATATGGGAGGGTTCATTCCATTCATTCATTCCCTCCATCCCATTTTCTTTCCTGTATCTTTTTTGTTTTCTTTTTCTACTCTTTTAGCAGTGTGTTTTGACCCATCCCACATGTCATCTTCTATCACCCTCCTTCCTTTTTTTACCTTTTTTCCTAGTGTTTCTGCCCTCTCTACTCAGCAGCCCTTCCCTTTTTTTTTTCCTTCTCCTCCTACTTCACCATAGGGTTAGATAGATTTCTATATCTAACTAAAGAATTAAGTTATTCAGACAATCCTCATTTCTCTCACTTTTCCCCCAATTGTAATAGGTCTTTTGTGCCTCTTCATGTGATATATTTGTCCAGTTATAGCTCCCCTTACCTCTTCCCCTTTCCCCGCCTCCAAATGTTTTCTTGTCAGATATCATTACATCAGATTTCATTTACAACCATACCCTCAGTCCATGTGATGCACTCTCTGTCTGCCCCAGTAACAGATATAGTTCTCAAGAGTTATATATATTGTATCCCTATCCAGGGATGTAAAATTTTTAACCTTAATTATATATATATATATATATATATATATTACCTTATTTATATTTCTATGCTTCTCTTGAGTCTTGTGTTTGAAGATTAAATTTTTGTTTAGTTCCATTTTTTTGCAATAAAAACGTGTGAAAATCTTTCACTTCATTAAAGCTCCATTTACTCCCCTGAAAGATGAAGTAGTTAATTCTTGGTTGTAATCCCAGATCCTTTGTCTTTCCAATAATGGTATTGCAAGCCCTCCAAGATCTATATCCTCTTGAAAGATTATGCAGTTTGGTTGGATAGGTGATTTTTGGTTGTCATTTTAATCCTTTTCCCTCTAAAATATCATATTTCACATCAAATTCTTTAATGTTTAAGTTGAAAAATCATGTGTTATTCTGACTTTGACTATCCAGTATTTAAATTGTTTCTTTATGGTTCTTTGAAATATTTTCTCCTTGATCTAAAAGCTTTGGAATTTGACCAGTGTATTCTTGAAACTTTCATTTTGGTATCTATCTGGAGTTGATTGGGAGATTCTTTCAATTTCTATTTTTCTCTCTAGTTCTATACTATCAGGCCGTATTCTTGAAAGATGGGGTTCTTTTGAATTTCAGGTATTCCAAAAATCCTTAAATTATTTCTTCTTGATCTATTTTCCTGGTAGTTATTTTTCCAATGAGATAACTAACATTTCTTCTATTGTTTTATGCTTTTGGTTTTATTTTTTGATGCCTAATTGAATCATTTACTCCCACTTGCCAAATTCTAAGTTTTAAAGAGTTATTATTATTAGTAATAGTACTAGTAGTAGTTGAGTTTTTGTACCTCCTTTTCCATTTTATCAATTCTATTATTTAAAGAGTTCTTACTTCAATGAATTTTGTTAATTATCTTCCATGTGACCAATTTTCCTTTTTTTAAAAATTTATCTTTTTTTCTGCTTCCTTATCAAGTTGCTGACTCCTTTTTCCCACCATTTTCTTGTATTACTCATCTTTTACCAATTCTTCCTTTGCCTCTATTATTTGAATTTTAGGAGCTAATTTTAGTAGTCTGTAAATTTTTAGGTCTTCCAAGATGTATGTTATAAACAGAGATGTGTTTCCTAATCTCATCTGTGCTTTGATCTGCAAGTGACCACAAGCACTCTTCACCCTGTGACTCTGACTAGCATCTCCACTTCCCTGTGACCACAAGCTCTGATGTTCTGGATGTCCTTCTCAACCTAGGATTGCAACTCAGGACAAAAATCCAGATTCATGTATGAGCAATGCAGCAAGGTCCTATATCCAATACCATCTCCAATCCCTTTCTGACCAACTGTTCAACCCATTATAGACTGTGAGTTAAAAGCTCTCAGAAGTGGGTGTGCCTTCCATCAATGATTCCAGCCTAGAGTGGGCATTTTTTTTTCAACAAATGTAATTGCAGTTATTGTCAATAATATAAAATTAACATTTTATCACATGCTATTCTCATTTATCATTGACTCGAGTGATAATGGCAAAGACTGAAATATTCTAGGGAAGCATGCAATCAGGAAAATATTTTCTCAAAATAGTAACATCTAAAGCACCTCACTTTAGACAGTGAAACCATCTTTTATTTGAATCCTACAAAAGACATTATGACAATGCAATGCAAACAACTTTGACATGGTGAGCATTAATCAATATGTTAATTAGAATTAAACATTTTATTTCATTTATTTTAATAATGATAATTAGCTAGTAGTTTCCTAGTGCAATAAGTTTTACAAAGTGCTTTTAAAATATTATCTTATGTCATCTTCACAACTGCTCTAGAAGATAGGTAATACCATTTTCACCAATTTTCTTTTGAAGGTCCTGGTGTGCAAAAAGGTTTAAAAGACTTGCCCAGGCTCACATAGCTATTAAGTGTCTCAGTTTGCATTTGAACTCAGATTTTTCTGACTCTATCTCCAGCATTCTATCTACTACAAAGCAAAACTGCTTACATTTATTAAGAAATATTGTGTGAACATGATTAATACAGAAATATGTGTAAAATAATTATATATATAATCTATATCAGGTTGCTTGCTGTGTGGTGAAAGAAGGTGGTAAGGGAGGAAAGGAGTAAAATTTGAAATTCAAAATCTTAGAAAAATGAATGTTGAAAACTATCTTTACAGGTAATTGGAAAAATAAAATATTATTGTGAAAATAAATGTAATAAAACATTTTCAAACACAAAAAATATTGTGTAGACTTTAACCTATGTATGAAAAATTCCTTGTTAAAAGTTAGATGTTATTCTAGTAAACCAACTTAAACAAACTGCAAGTATAACAAAATCTTCATTTGTCTAAATATGAAATGATACAGAAAGTCATTCGTGAAATTTGCTTGTCCTTTTTTTCATATTTTCAAGTGTAACCAGTATGGGTATAAATATTTTAGTAATGGTTATATGAAGATAAAAAAGTTCATTGATGTGTCTGTGGTTATTGAAATCTACTTGACTGCTTTGATTGCAGGATAATATTTGTTTTTACAAACATTGCTTCTTTTTTTTTCCTTCTTTTTAGTTCTTATGGAATAAATAACAGATACTTTCAAAATTATGTCACCTGCAGGATGAAATGCCTCTTTAGGGACTTCTTATATAGTTGCTTTTCCTGAATTCAGTTTGATAAGTATCATTTCAATTTCTACATATGGAATACTGGTATCTGAAGTTTTGGATTCAAATGTTGTGGTTCAATTTTTATTGGTAAAATATATAAAATTGCATATTTTATATATAATATTTAGTTGTATTTACTATATGTTCATTATTATATATTATATTTATATATTATTATTTATAATATATATATATATAATTATAAAAATGCTAACAACTTATGCCTATTTTGGTTCCCATCTATTTTCCTGTATGAATGTTCTTGGATGATACAAATTGTGGTATAAAAAACCTTTCTGCAAACTTATCTTCTCATTTTTTTATTTAATGATGCAATAACTGATGACAATCTTCAACAAGTTTTCCTTCATCCGTGTTGTTAATTTTTTATGTTATTTTTATTTAAGATTTTATATTCCTTCAACTATATGTAAAAAATCAACATTCTTTTTTTTTAATTTTTAATTTATATTTCTCCCCTTGCCTTCCTCTTCTCCTCCCTCATCGAGAAGACAAGCAATTTGATATAGGCATGGACAGTAATGCAAATCATATTCCCCTATTAGTCATTGGAAAAAAATATACCAATTTTCACTCAGTTCTCTATATATTTGAGAGATGAGATCTTTATCGGAGAAAATTGCTTCAGTTTTCTTTTTCACAGTTACGGTTGATAACTGTATTTAGTTCCATGCTATTTTCCCCTTGTCTATTCAATTTTTTCTCTCATTTCACCCAGTTCTTCCTTAAAAATATTTTGTTTCTGACTACTGTCTCTTCTAATTTCCCCTCCTTATTATAAGTATACTCCCCTCCTTTTTCCTATCTCTTTCCTTTCTTAGTTTCCAGTCACATATGTGATCTTTTACTGCCTAATTGAGTGTTGTTATTCTGTCATTAGACCAAGTCAGATGCAAGTATTCTCCTCCACTTCCCCCATTCTCCCTTCTTTTTTATATAAGAATTTACCTGATTCTTCTTCTTTTCCTTCTCTTAGTGCATTCATCTTTCTCACCCCTTAGTTTTATTTTTTGTATTTCATCCCATCATATTCGATTCACATCGGTGCCCTCTATATATATATTCCTTCTAGATTCCCTAAAAATGAAAAAAGTTCTTATGAGTTATTTGTATCATCTTCCTATGTAGGAATATAAACAGTTTAATGTTATTATGTCCCTAATTATTTCCCTTTCTTTTTTACCTTGTTATGCTTCTCTTAAGTGCTGTGTTTGAAAGTCAAATTTTCTTTTTATATATGGTGTTTTCAACAAGAACTCTTGAAAGTTCTGTATTTCATTGAAGAACCTTTTTTTCCTCTGATGATTTTTTTCTGCATAGGGAATTCTTGCTTATTCTTGCTATTCTTTGTGCTCTGGATTATCATACTACCAGCCCCCCAATACTTTAATGTAGAAGTTGATGAACCTTGTTTTATCCTGACTGTGGCTTCATGGCATTTAAATTGTTTCTGGCTCTTCAAGTATTTTCTCCTTGATCTGAGAGTGCTAGACTTTAGCTATACTATTCCTGAGCTTTGTCATTTAGGTTACCTTTCAGGAAACAATTTGTGGATTTTTTCAATTTTTATTTTACTCTGGAATTACTCTAGGATAGCAGGGCAGTTTTCTTCACTAAGTTCTAGAATGATGATGTCAAAATGCTATTTTTGATCATTGTTTTCACATAATCCAATAAGTCTTAAATGACCCCTCCTGGATATCCAGGTTAATTTTTCCCCCAGTGAAATATTTTACATTGTCTTTTTTAACCTTTTGAATTTGTTTCGATATGTCTTGATTTATCATAGAATTATTATCTTACACTTGCTCAATTCTTATTTTTAAGGATTTATTTTCTTTCTAAGCTTTGGTACCTTCTTTTCCATTTTTTCTACTTTTAAGGAGTTTCTTTTTTTTTTCTTCACTGAATTTTTTTCATGACTTTTTTGTATCATCCTTATTTCTCTTCCCTATTTTCTCTCCTTTTTTTTACTTTGTTGTTAAAATTCTTTTTGAGCTTTTCCATGAACTGAGAACAATTCAAATTATTGGAGGCTTTGTTTTCTTCTGAGTGTATATTTTTATCTTCCTTGTCACAACAATTTTCTATAGTCAGTTTTTTTCTGTTGTTTGATGATTTTTCCAGCTCAGTTTTTTTGGATTTTTCTTAAACTCTTAGCTAAAGTGAGCTCTGCTTCTAGAGTGGAGGTTCACACAGTTGCAAATTTAAGGACTCCTATAAAGGTCTTTTGAGATCTTCTAGGTTCTAAGGAGAGGTGTGTTTAGTACTTTCCTGGCCTGTGTTCTGGTCTCTGAGCATGCACAAGTACTCTTTTCTGCCCTGTAATTGTGATCAGGTTCCTGATCCCCTGAGGCCACAAGTTCTGGAGGGATGGTGCTCCTCCTTTCTTAGGACTGCCATCCAGGGGTATGGCTAGTATAGGCAAAGAAACAGATTATCCCCTCTGCCAGCAAAGACATCAAGGTTATAGTCTGGTCATTGTCCAAATGCTTTACTGCTAGGGGTTGGGAGCTCTTGAAGCAGCTGCTAGCACTAAAGCTGTAGCACTAAAGGGCTGCTCCTGGTTTTATGGAGCCAGGACTGTGCTGGACCTTACCCACTTACAATTTTTTAAACACTGAATTCTCTTCGAATTCATCAGGGTGAAGATGTTTTTACAGTATGCAGGAGCTCCTTTTGATCTTCAGCCTTCCTTTTAATTTGTCATTACTCTAAGTAGTTTGTGGTCTGACTACATACTGATGGTTAATTCTGTTATATGCTCTGATGTTGACAACCAGTCATTTTCTGCCTACTAGGGGTAGGAGAAACGTGACATCCTTCAGAGTTCCTTTTCCCACAAGCCTATGCAAAAGCACATTTGGAGAAATCATTACCTCAATGAATATTCTGATTGGACAGAAATATTTACAATATGCCACCTGGGAAGCTGGGTGCAAATTTATCTAAGAAATGTGACACAAGATTTGACAAGATACCAAATAAGAGTGAGGAGAATATTGATGTGGACCTAGAAAATTATCTCCACCACGAACATAATCTATGAATAGAGGCATTCCCTCTTCTGTGTCAGGAAACAGCAATTGAAGCATTTTTTTTGGAGTCTGTTAAGAGTTTTTGAAAGATTTTGAAGTTTTACAAGCTTGGTAATGAAATGCATTAACTTTCAGAACATAACACTCCTAAGTTTGATCAATGAGCAGATTGCTAATATTCCTACCTAGGTAATTTCAGCAAGCTGAGAAAATATTGTACAGAATATTTTCTCAAAACTATAGTTTTATTGTTGGTTTATTGTTTAGGCCAATGAAGTACTATGGAATCTGAAGCCTAGACAACTCATTATCTCTATGGCCTGGAAATATAAGAGGTTGTAGCTTGGGAAATGACTACTGAAAATGTTTGCTTTTAATTTGCATTTCTTTTTATATATCTTCCATGCAGTTTTAAATAAATGTCTTTTTGCATTGTTATGTTATCATGTAAATGTTTCTGGCTTTTGAAGGGAGATTATGAGAAAAAAAAAGACATTCCAGAACATTGGTTGAATAAATAGTGAACCTAAACAAATTCAGAAAGCCGAATTTGTAATAGGGATAAAACATAAGATAGATTTAATTTCATTTTTGTAATGTTTAATATTTGCTACCTTTTAACTCTCTTTTCTTCTCAGGTTTGAATCATATGCTCAAACTTATTTTTTTCAATTTTCTCTCTCCTCAACTTCACATTAAAATCACTGAATGTCAAAGTAAATCTCCCTGTGATTCAATGAATTTTGTGAAGTACTTCATAAAATTTTTCTACTTCTGTCCTCTTCAAAAGTTATTTCACAAGCTAGAGATATCTTCATTATATTTATGTTCAACTAGATATTGATTAAGTTATTTTAATGTCTTTAATTAATTTCAAAAATGCTCCCAAAGTCCTACTTGACATATTTGTTTTGTTGCCTCTAGGCATAATACAACCTACTACATTAAATAGGTTGTTTCTATCTCCAAGGAAAAACTGTAAGCCAACCTTCCATTTAGCTTCATAAAAAAGAAGACTACTTTCTTTTAAATTCTGGTTTCAATTGTCATTAACATATCAATATTGATGTGGTTTGGTATTTCCAGTAATATTTTAATTTATTTGTGATTGGAGAAATATTACATATTTAAAATACTAACAAATCATTATCTTTAAGCAGTCAAAAATGTGATTCTTAGAATGCTTTATAACTTTTTTTCTGATAACCCATCATCATCATGGTGACAATTAAATAGACTTTAGAAGGCTTTGGACCTATTATGGGCCAGGCTAGCCTTAAGCCAATCCATTGGTTCTGTCTTGTTAATTAAATGCAATTAGACACTCATTTTATGGAGTGTCATAGACAAATAATTCATTGCCTAATAACTGCATCTACTAGTAGAAAAGCTGACAGTAACATGATCACCATAAAGTGTAAGAGAACTCAACAGGCTCCACCTTCTTCTTTTCAAAGATAATGGAACTGATACCTGTGAAGTTTCCCAAGGTGATACACATCTAATCTTACTTGATTTTAACTCATTCGAATCATCATTGCTGTCCAGGTACAATTGGATTCTCATTCTTGTGTCTATCTCTCCTAGGTTAATATTATTTTATCCTTTGGATATCTCTAACCTTCAATTAATTTTCTAATATGTGACTCTCCATACTGAATACAACATTATACTTATGATTTAACCATGGCAGAGTTCAATAGAACTATCTCTCATTCCATTTTTAATATTGTTTTCTACTCAATGAGACAAAAATGGTAATGGAATAATTGTGTTTTATGTGCATTGATATTTTTAAAATTTACTTGGAGAGAGGTCTAAAGTTATTGAATTTGTATAATGGGCTTGTAAAAAGGAAATTCCTTTTACGTATGGAAACTTGTATTTCTCTATAACTTATAATCTTAGAGTCTTATCTGTATGTGCTGAGAATTTAGACAATATACTCAGGGTCACACATAGCTATTATTTATCCAGACAAGAACGTGAGTTTCCTGATTCCAAAGTCAACAACTAGTGCCTGAGTATAAATGGTATCATTCTGCCATGCACCAGAAACCAAATGACCAAATAAGGTAAGTCAAATAGAATAAAATCATTGTTATTTAGAAATTTTAAGAACCTTAGTTCTAATATAATTGTGACTTCTTATTTTACAGATGAGAAAAAATGAGTTTCATAAAAGTAAACTACCGTACTTATACTCATATAATTCATTAACAATCTAACTTGACCAAGAAATCATGCTATTAAATTAGGAGTCATATGCTTCCCTTTGTGCAGATTATTCAATTCAATGAGCTATCTACATTAAGCCATATCTAATGAAATGCCAACAGTGAAGTCAAAGGAATAAGTGTCATGGTTTGTCAAGACATGATTAATGTGGTGTGGGATTATAAAATAAAACTTCAAAGAGTAAAATTTATGATGATTCTTTGAAGACCATTCTAATTTAGATTTTTAAAAGATGGTTAGGAAGATATTCCAGAGAGAGAAAATAAGAGAAACAAAAAGCATCAAGAGAGACATGAACTTGCTACATAAAGAGACTAACCAAGATAAATTAGAATATACATTAGGGCACAGTGTTAGATAAAATTAGAACTTTGAATGTCAGAATGAGGAAGGAATTTGAACTTATTAAACAAAAACAGTGAAAAGTGCTTATATATTCTTGTTTAGAAGTGAAAATAGATGTTTACAAAGATTCTGTCAGTAATTAGGCAATTAAAAAAAATCAATTTCTTTGTGCCAAGCACAGTGTTAAGCTAGGAATACAAAGAAAAGCAAAAGACAATGTTTCTTTCAAAGAGCTCACAATATATAATGCAGAAAAATAACATATAAAAATAAGTAAATAGGAAGAGGAGGAAAGGGGAAAATATTAAGCTTGGAGGCATGATAAAATCCAGAAGAATTGAATTCAGATAGATGAGAAATTATGAGATGGATGCCCTTGAAACCTTGAAAAAATTTTCGTGCCATACCAATGAAACTCCCAAGAAATTATTTTACTGATCTAGAAAAAATAGTAGCAAAGTTCATTTGGAAGAACAAAAGGTCAAGGATCTCAAGGGATTAATGAAAAAAAAGGCAGATGAAGGTGGCCTTGCTGTACCAGATCTAAAACTATATAATCAAGCAGTGCTCATCAAAACCATTTGGTACTAGCTGAGAAATAGAGCAGTCAATCAGTGGCATAGGATAGGATATCAGGACAAGCTAGGTAATAATGTTAGCAATTTTGGGTTGGATAAACCCAAAGACCCCAGCTTTTGGGATAAATACTCACTATTCGGCAAAAACTGCTGGGAAAATTGGAAACTAGTGTGGAAGAAATTAGGGCTTGACCCATAACTAACACCACGTACCAAGATAAGGTCTAAATGGGTTCATGATCTAGATATAAAGAGGGACTTTCAGATTGGCTAAAATGACAGGAAAAGTTAATGATGAATGTTGGAGGGGTTGTGGGAGGGCTGGGACACTGATGCATTGTTGGGGGAGCTGTGAACGGATACAGCCATTCTGGAGAACAATTTGGAGCTATGTTCAAAAAGTTATCAAACTGTGCATACCCTTTGACCCAGCAGCATTTCTATTGGGCTTATATCCCAAAGAAATCATAAAGAAAGGAAAAGGCCCCACATGTGCAAGAATGTTTGCGGCAGCCCTTTTTGTAGTGGCTAGAAACTGGAAATTGAATAGATGCCCTTCAATTGGAGAATGGCTGAATAAATTATGGTATATGAACATTATGGAATATTATTGTTCTGTAAGAAATGACCAGCAAGATGATTTCAGAGAGGCCTGGAGAGACTTACATGAACTAATGCTGAGTGAAATGAGCAGAACCAGGAGATCATTATACACGGCAACAACAGTACTATATGACAATTAATTCTGATGGACATGGCTCTCTTCAACAATGATATGTTTCAAACCACCTCCAATTGTTCCCTGAAGAAAGCCATATACACCCAGAGAGAGGGATGCGAAATGTGGACCACAACATAACATTCTCATACTCCTTGATTGATGTTTGCTTACATTGTGTTTCCTTTATCTGATATATCGTTTGTGTAGATAAGATTTTTCTTGCACAACAATGATAAGTTTGGAAATATGTATACATATATTTGATTTGCCAATATTTTAACATAATTATCATGTAGTGGATATCCTGCCATCTAGGGAAGGGGTGGGGAAGTTGGGGGGAAAAATTTGTAACGGAAAGCTATGTAAGGGTTATTGTTGAAGAATTACCCACACATATGTTATGCAAATAAAATAAAATTTAAAAAAAAAAAGTGAATGACTTAGCTATCCTCAGCAACATAATGATAAGGCAGTTCCAAAGGGTTCATGATGAAAAATGCTCTCTGTCTTCAGGAAAAAAAAAGGATGAGTCTAACTACAGATAAGAACATAATTTATTTTAAAACTTCATTGTTTTGGTTTTTTGTCTTTTATTTTACAACATGATTTTTATGGAAATATGATTTGCATGTCTGCACATATATTACCTATTTCAAGTAGTTTAATAAGGAAGGGAAAAGTGGGAGGGAGAGAATTTGGAACTCACATAATATGAACACTTCATGGAATTCATTTACCTCTTTATATATTCTACAAATTTCTCCTAGTTCTGTCCTCTGAGCCTAAGAAGGCCAAGTTAATTGCCACTTCTACATGATGATACTTCAAATTCTTAGATACAGTTATCATGTTATCCCCACGTTTTATCTCCTCTAATCTAAACATCCTTAGTTCCTTCAATTCATCCACTTTTAGACATAAATCTCAGGCCTGTAGTCCTTTTGTAGATATTCTGTAGCTTAGCAATATCTTTCTTAAAACATGATATCCCAAATCAAACACAATCTATCAGAAGACAACTTTGTTTTAACTTCCTCAGTACTGGAACCAATGTTTCTTTTTATTAGGTTTAATATTGCATTAATTTTTTTCTGTTATATTAAACTCAACTCATATTTAGTTTGCAAGTCACTAAAAATCTCATCATTTTTCTGAACTATCTAGAAAGTCTAGTGTTAAGCATATCTATTAGTGGTAAGCCGGACAGCAGTAATTTATTTACCCAGGTTCAATGTTGAGATAAAATGAGGCACTAATAAAATATTGAATGTTTTTTAATGAGGCCTTTATGCCTAAGATTGTGAGAACAAGAATACAGAGTCACAGAGCTTCTTACCTTTACTTCATATGGGAATATGTCTGGTGAGTAGGGCAGGTACTGGCATGGTAACATGAATGTTTTGATTTCTACCAAGTTATAAAGGCCTTGTATTCACATGAACTAGACTTTAATATTAATTGAACCACAAATCATCACAACATCAACCAGAAATTACCAGTGAATTGTGCCAAAGGAGTCCTATTTTAAGCTTTGCTCCATTCCCTCAGCCAAGCAAATCTTGGCTTTTTTTGACTTTTCTAACAGAGGTTACAATAGAAAGTGCACATCCTATCACATACTAGTCCCTGTGATGTCAAAATCCTAAGAATTTCCTAGAGGAGCTTTCACCATTTAAATACCTTTAGGTTTATTATTCTACAATCTACAAATTTCTACAAAATTCCTACAATTTAAGAGGACAATGTCCTCTTAAAAGAAAAAAAAGCCACTTATCTAACAAAAAAAGGAAGAAACAAACAAACAAAAATGTGAGCGAGAACAAAAGAAATCTTAAGATTTTCCTTCACCATTTTGAAGGACTAGTTATCAGATCTCAAAGATCTAGTCATTTATGTGATGGGTGATGTAAAATGTTTGGAGTTTATAATGGATATTCTTATAGCCATTGTAATGATTACCCAAAGGGGTAATATTAATACCACAAGACAGGTGTTGATGTTCTGGTACAGTTAATAATTCTTTATACTTTTTATGACTATCTATAATAAACTGAGTAAAAAATCAAGAACCTCTTATATGAAAAATATTCTAGGATCCAAATTGAAACTGAGGCTCTGCAATTACTAATATCTATCTAGTCATCCATTCCTGCTTCATTCCACAAAATCTCTACTTTTCTAAGATCCACATCAGAAGGATAAAAAAACTCTTAGCCCCTTAGAGTCCTCTGTAGATTTTCTCTATCAATTTTTCACAAGGATTAAACAAGAATTATTCCTCATCCTCATCCAGGGATTCAGAATTTCCATAAAGTTAGCTAGAGAATGTTCCTTCTTCTAATTGCCATCATCCTTCACATTTACTGTAATTGTATAGAGAGGGTATCGATCCCCCCAACATTAGAACCCTTTGATCCCCTAAATTCTTTCTGGCAAAGAGCTCTTTGAACCATCTTAGAACTTTAAAATGGCTTCTAATTTAGAGGAATCTATACTATTTTCCTCAGGATGTAAGGAACCTTTTGAATGAGAAAGCACGTTGAGGGCAAGTTCACTCTGCATTAAGAAAGGAATAAGGAAGGGACAGAGAGAGGAACTGTGTTCAAAAACCATTCCATTCCTATTGAACAAATCTTCTTAGAGAAAGAATCCTCGAAACTGGTTAGATAGGGAATCCTTTAGGGTAATTATAATACACTTTCTGGGAAGCTGAACACCTGATCTGGGTGGTTAGATACAAGACGCAGCTATTGAGGAGGAAGATGAAACTTCTTTCTTTCAAATGAAGAAGTACCATTTTGCTTATTTGGAACAATTTGAGGGTCTTCTAACATTCTAGCTATGCATCCTAATTTTCAATATATCATTAACACTAAAAGTAGGATAATAGAATAGTTAGTGAAGCTTTGGGAAGAATGTACTTCAAAAAACTTAACAAAGTCATTAATTCTGATTAATCTTTGTTGACTACCAAAAAGTCCATTCAGACAAGTCTATATGAATAGAAACCTTTAGACACATGTGCTATATGGTCATGAGGTCCAGAAAGCAGTGAATTATGTTTTACTTTTTTTACATTTTCCTAGGTCTCATTTGAAACAGATGGATTTGCAAGTAACAGTAGATAGGGACTATCCAGATACCCAGGTGGGGAATATGGGTTCTCCAAGATTTCTATAAGCCTCTGAGATTACTTCTTAGATGATGAGGATGCAAATGTCAATATCTTATTTTGACCTGTATGCAAATATCCCAGTATTTTCCCCATCTGATTCCTTCTCCAAAACTTTACTTAGTGAGCTGGACCCTGGAAGTTTTTAGGGTTTATTTGTTTATTGTTTATCAAACTTCACCTGTATATGAGTGTGTATGTATATACATATATAATACATATATATGTATATATATATACATATACATATATATGTATTATATATGTACATGTGGAAAGAGAGAACCCAAAGTAAAGTCTAAATCCATTCTTGTGGCATTGTATCTTTGTTCAAATAATTAATTATTCATGTTTTTAAATACTTATACAACTTCCACAATTCCTGAATAGAGAAAAGTCAGCATATAAACCTAGCTCCCTTAGTGGAGGAAATTATTTTGTCCCTAGGATCAGTAATAAGGTAGGCCTGGGGCTTTCTTTTTAAAACCACTGATGCAGGCTCCTTAGTTTCTTCCCTACTTCTGTACTTATTTTTGTCTCTTACTTAATTTTATCAGGATGAAGCAAAATCTCTGCATCAGAGACAATATGGGGAGCAGGTTCTTTTCTGCTATTTGTCAGTCCCCACCCTATCAAGAGAACTCCCTTAACTTGCATTACTACAAGGTCCTTTAGCAGCACCTCAATTAAAAGATTCGGGTCCATTCAATTTCAATCTTGTGCTGGCAGCCCAATATCTGTAGGACTGTCAATAACAACTAGAAAATTGTAGATCTGGCATTTTCTTTACTCTCTCTGCTATTTTACTTGATTACTCACTGACCTCCTCCCTTCAGGAGTATCAACTTTTATTCCACTAGAATGATTCTTGTCACAAATATCAAAATCCAGCCACACAATCACACCAATCTCTTGATTTGTAATTTACCTTCTCCCCGTTCCTCTATGATGTGAGACACAAGACCATTTCATTGCTTCTCATTTACTAACTTTACCAAGTGTTAGAAGCATTGCCAATGCTGACATCCTTTTCAAGTTTGTTATTGGAAAAGAATGAGGCATTCTTACGTCATTGAACAGTAAGGGGAAAAAAATCACTCAGTCCTATCATGGAAGTGCAGAATGTGCAACAAAAATACAATGGCATTTAACTTTTATAAATGTAGTCTTGCCTCCTTTCAAAAAGTCCACTGTTTCTTTCTTTCAAAAACATTTCTATTCAGCAGCACAGAGTGTGGTGACTCAATCACTCTTCAGATATTCATTAAATTGGAAGGCCCCAAACCCATGAGAACATTTATGTCCCTAGGTCTATGACATAGAAGCAAAATCAGCATATGCAGAGAGTACTAGAATGCTGACTCAGAGAAATCACTATTTAAGCCTTGATCTACCCAAAGGCCAAGAAAGAACTAGATTTGTTTCCTTTTCTAAATTAACGTTGTTGGATGATAGTGGTAGAATGAACAAGGAGGAATGGTTTATACTGGTCTTATAACAATGTCCAAAATGATGCCATCTTTTGCTCCCTGTAACAAATCTTTGTCCAATATTTGCATTTCCTTTATTTATACTTCAATAACATTAGCTATTTGATATTCAAAATTTGAAAGCCATTGACTCTTTACCCTACATATTCAATTTAAGACTTTTGGAATGCCTTGTGTGAT
This sequence comes from Myrmecobius fasciatus, assembly GCA_023553655.1. Lineage (NCBI taxonomy): Eukaryota > Metazoa > Chordata > Mammalia > Dasyuromorphia > Myrmecobiidae > Myrmecobius > Myrmecobius fasciatus. The sequence continues at coordinate 16,772 of JAJPUD010016042.1, read as the reverse complement.
ATCATTTTGAAATCTGATCAGCTTTTATGAGTTTAATTATCATTTTATGAAATATTAGAAGGGAATATAGAATCTCAGTGTTGCTTACTCTGAGTATCAATTTTGGAGAAAGCAGATATTCAACTGAGATCATAATGGACTGAGTGCATGGCCATGAATGAATTAGGGCAAACTCTTGGTTATTCTCATAACTTGCCTGAAGTATCACACATTAAGAAAGAGATACATGTGAAGAATTTATTTTTGATTATAAAATGCCTTTAAGTTGAAATATCCATATCATGTATTGGCAGGAAGGTGCTAATTTAGAGTTCTGAGGGTCAAAATTAAAACTTAAATTTGGCCAGCGTTGTATTCAAATTTGCTAGATGATTTTGAGTAAAAGAATGCATTATAAATGAATGATAGTGTTATACATTAAAAAGAATTTTAGAAGTTTCTATTCCAGTTGGCTCATTTCAAAGATGAAAAAAACAAGATCAAGTAACTTCTCCCATGTCATTGGTAAGAAAGTGACAAAATCAGAATTTTAATACTGGACCTTTGCCTTTCGAATCTTTCCATAGCACTTCATACCAAGAAAGATTTTGTAATAATGTGTAACATAACTGTGATAACTGACAGACTATCAGAAAAAAATTGAAACAGTCTGTGGCAAAAATTAAACTATAATAAAATCTCCAGTTGTTTTAGTCAAGTCTGTATGCTTGGTATTGTGTGGATAAAAAAAAAAAAAAGGATTGTTGAATTGTTCACCTTTTTCACATTTGCTTTTAGCATCAAAGAAGCTTAACAAGTAAGATCACCAATTCTTGCAAACTAAAACCTCCAAGGACTAAAGACGCATTGAAAAGTAGTGTTCTTCAGAACATTTGCATGTACCACTGTTGACAGCATTCTGCTTAGTTAGACTTTTGTTAAATGATAGAAAAGGTAATTAGCTTTCAGCGATCATGATATTGCTATCATTCCTGGCCCTTGCAAAACCATTAGTATCTTCATAATGGTTTACTGTCGTCTAACAATTAAGCAAATTTCATGGTTTAATTTCAGTCAAGGGAATTTGGTCAGTAAGTTAATGAAAAGAGCTCAGGAGAAAACCTGACTGTTAGTCAGAATTGTAGAAAATGAAAATCACTGAAAGCGAAAACATGTTAGGACTTGAGTTCTTAGTTGAATGGTCCTGCTTGGCTGGTCAGGGGGCAAAGGGGGGGATTTGTATTACTCTGCCTGGTTATCAGCCAATTTGAAGTGTACTTTATAATACCTCTCACCACCCATTTTGCTAACATAACTCTTTATCTTTTCCTTTCAGAATGCAGACTCTTACTATCCCCTAAGTACTTTAAAGTGAACCTTGTATCTTCCCCCCTGGGTGCTCAGCCATAATCCTCATTAATACTAAAGGAGAAAGAAAGGGCATTATTACTTAGGCTTAAACTTGGGCTTGAGCATGGTGACTTTTAATATATGGACAACCTCACATTGAATTGCTAATGTGCCTTTAATAATTTAAGAAAAATCCACTATATTAAATATAATTATAAAAAAGCAAGAGAATATTTGTCTAAAATATGTATCTGAGAGGGAAGAAGTTTAGTGCATTGGTATATATTTTCTTATGTAAATATATTTATACATAGTCTTTATGTGGTGGCAGCCTGGCATAATGGATCAAGAGCTTTACGAAGATATAGCTTCATGAGCTGCCACTGTATAAAAGAATTAGCAGAGAACGGAAATAAGTGATATACTCAAACACAGTAACAAATATCAGGAGTAGAGTTTTTTAGAAAAAAGCAGGGGTAGTAATCACTAATTTCAGAATAAGTCAAACTTGAAGATTCAATCAAAAGAGAAATCTACATTATATGTCAGTCATATTAATATGTATATATGTCTGTGTAACATGTTATATATATGTATATAAATATATATGTATATGTACATATGCATATATGCATATATATATATGTCATCTTTCATTCTTGAAGAGCATCAAAATGACATCAGCATGTAAGAGTCAAGTGAATGTGTCTGACTGGCTGTTCAGACTAGTAGGAGCCTCAAACACTCTGCCACGGCTCAAATACAAATGGTCCCTATAAATGTTTGGGATGGATTCTCTAACTTTGCACGTCTTCTGTTTGTTCTGAACTAATTCACTTCTTCTTTGCCCCTAGAGCACAGCACTTTCTCTGATGAGGGTGCTCCATGCTGGGAGGAACTGTGTCAGTAACTTCTATGTCAGATAGTCATTTTTAAACTTCTTAAGAGAAACCTTGAGAGTATCCTTGCATTGCTTTTTCTGAGCACCTTTTGAGCATTTGCCCTGTGTGAGTTCTCCACAGAATAGTCTTTTTGACAAACATACATTTGGAATTTGAACAGTATGCCCAGGCCAAGGAAGTTCCATTCCCTGCAGTAGAGTTGGAATACTTGGCAAATTAGGTGGAGAAAGGATGACAGTTTTTGGTATTTTATCTTGCCAGATGATTTTAGGCTCTTCCTAAGACAATTCAAATAAAAATGGCATGGCACTGTAAAAAATACTCTCCAATTTTCACAGGCAATGAGGTGAGACAATGGTTCTGTAGACCCTCACTTTGGTAGTCTGGTTACTATCTCTTGTCTCTCACACTTTGCTTTGCAGCTTCCCAAACACTGAGTTACCTCTGGTAATACATTGCCAACCTCATTATTAATGGGTACTTGTCAAGGTAAGTGAATTTATCCATGGCATTCAAACTTTCTTCAGTTATTGTACCCAGTGGTTCTACATGGTGTGGTGCTGGCTGATGGAGCCCAGTGTTTTCTTTGTGTTGTTAGGTCAAAATTAGCATAAGCAACAAAAAAAGATCCATACTTTGTTTTATCTCAGCTCCAGAGGCTCCATTGAAAGTATAATCATCTGCAAACAAAAAATCATGCACAAACACTCCCTCAACTTTAGTTTTAGTTTGTTGACTTTTCAAGTTGAAGAATTTATTATCACTGTAGTAGCTCTCCTTGAAGTCATGTTTGTTCTCATTGAAGGCATTTGACAACATGGCTGAATCAAGCTAAAAAGCATGAGAGCAAGCATACATCCCTATTTCACTCCATTAAGGAATGGGAAAGCTCAAGAGCCTTGTCTGTGGTCTAGCATTCTGGCAAGCATGCCATTGTAAAATTGATGTACTATACTGATGAACTTCTCTGGGCAACCAAATTTTGATATAATTCTCCATAAGCACTCATGACTGAGAGTATCAAAACCTTGATCAGATCGAGAAATATAGTTTACAGATCTTTATTCTGCTCCTGACATTTCTTCTGGAGTTGTCAGCCAGCAAACACAATTTTGATTGTTTCTTGCTCCCTTCTGATGCTACAATGACCTTCTTTCAGATATAAGGAGGGTTATGGTTAGGAAGACTTTGGCAAAAATTTTGCTAGAAATGACAGAGTGAGAGAGAGCGAGAGAGAGAGGCAGAGAGAGAGAGAGACAGAGAGAGAGACATACAAAGACAGAGAGAGACAGAGAGAGGCAGAGAGACAGAGACAGAGAGAGACAGAGACAGAGATATTATGTCACCAAGCCACGTGATGGTCACAGGAAAATCTATTCCCTTTACCTTTATAGAGATGGATAAGGGAAGTTTCCTTAAACTCATAGGGCATCACCTTCTCTTGCCATTTAATCTAGAAAGTTTCAGTCAGCTTTTAAATCAGCAATGGATCTGCCACTTTGTAAATCTCAGCTGGAATAGAATCAGTACTAGATGCTATGCCAAAGGAAACTGACCCAACAATGTTCAAAATCTCTACTTCATTTGGAACTTCAGCTAGAGAATGATTGATTTCAAACAGAAGTAAATGGCCAATGGCTTCAACTTTGATTGATGATAGTTTGTTGAGAAGACTATGGAAATATTTAGTTGGTCGATCTCTCTAGGATCATCTCCTTATCACTAATCAATGCGGTTCCATCAGCATCGAGTTGTGGAGATGCACAATAGATCTTTGGCCCATAAATAGCCTTCAGAGCATTAAAAAGCACTTTGGATTGTTACAATCAGCATGAAATGGAATCTCCATCTGCCTTCTTATTGAGGCAAGAATCCTGCATCTATCTGTTTCAATTGTACTTCACTTTTGGTAAAATTGAATGATGCTTTCTTAAAAATGAATGAACTATCCTGCTGCTACACCTGTGGAGTTCTTCTTTTTCATTTAAAAGCTTCTGAATTTTCCCATCATTTCCTTCAAACCAATTTTCATGTTTGTGAGTGTTCTGATCCAGAGTAACAAATGCAATGTTGTACATCAAATCTCTGGAAGATTACCATTCATTTTTTTTTTTTTGCTCCACTGTTGCTAAGTGTGTGTTGACTTAACTTACCCTTCAAGTTAGTCACAAACTGTTCTCTCTTAGGGAAGAGATCTAATCTGTTAACATTAATTCTCCTTGCAGTCGTTTTGCCTTGAGGCTACTGCTTTTGTTGAATATTAATATTCAGCTTAGAAAAAGTAAGTCTATGATCAATCCAGCACTCTGTAAAACACTTTGTTTAGTCACTCTCATATATTGTCTCTCTTTTCTCCTTCCAATCAAAAAAATCTGTTTAATGTCATTTTTTTCTGCAACAATGCATCCATGAAGTTTTATTGCATTTAGATAAGTGGGATACAGTGTTGGTAACGAGGGCCATGAAATACACAAGCTTTCTGTAGTAAGTGACCATTGCTACTGGTGTTTCCAACTCTATTCCTCCCAAGGACTCCCTGCCATATTTGGTAATCTTAGCATATTCACACACACACACACACAAACACACACATAAATACACACAAACATATCTATGCTTGGGGAAAGTGGGGCAGATGCAAGGGAAAATAAAGAATAAAGTAAAATGTACATAGCAGAAATAAAGAAAACCCTCTAAAAACAAGGAATAGCTGAATAGTCATGAATATAATGTCTTCTATCAATATATGTTTTCTTGAAATAGAAAGTTATTATTACATATTTTTAATCCTCCCTAATGATCTGCTGGGCACATGACAATAATTTGTTTTGTTTTTATTTTGCTCTGTTTTTCTTCATTCTGTCTTCTTTTTAATTTTTTTTCTTATTTTGTATTTGTTTTAAATAAATATTTTTTTAAAAGTTGCTATTGATAAATACTGACTGTGTGACTTTGAACAAGTTACTTAACCTCTTATTATCCTATACAACATTCTGTTACTGTACATTGCTGACAATGTGTTTCCCTACATAAAAAAAAAACATGAGCCCATATATTATTCCTGACATTTGTCTATCTATCTGTCTCTGTCTCTCTGTCTCTGTCTCTCTCATTGTTCTTATTTTGTGCTTCATTCAGAAGAGAACTGTGACATCAGGGAGGTGCTGCTAGGACATTCAAGCAAATTCACCAGTTTCACTTTCTCCATCAGAACATCCTAAGTCCAGGGGCCAGATATGGATAAAGGTCACTGGAGATGGCTCTGAAAGCTATGGGAGACCTTGGCCTTTTTAAGCTAATGTCTTTACTGGGTTTAGTTTGACAGAAGCAACCACCCATTCAGTGATTAAAGGTAAGTTAGAAAAAAATGAGGCAAAGAATGCCCTTTTTGCCTAGTTAAACAAATAAACAAAATAAAAATTAAAAAATCAATCAGTCGGGGAGGAGAAAGCGCTCTGGATTTCTGGTCAAAATTGCAACAATTTTTATTTATATTCATTCTGAGACAGTCAAAGATAAAACAAAGACCAAGTAGGCATGGCCTGGGATCTTTTTTTGGATAATCAGTGAGAGCCAGATTTCGGTTTTATCTTTCTATCCATATATCTATATACACCTACATACATAAACATGTTTATACATCTTTTATTTTTTATGTACTGGCAATTCTATATGTATAAGGAATGATCAGTTATAGAGTTTCTTCAACAATACACACGAGTAGTTTTTCTGCTATATATATATATATATATATATATATATATATATATATATATATAGATTTAGAAAGATGTTTGAGACACTGAAAAGTGAAGTGATTTATTTAGGAATGCATAATTTATATAATTTAGAGGTGTTAATTGAACCAGAAATCAAAACCCATTGTCTAATTACATTGTATCATGTTGTTTCTCATTTGTGTATATATATGTAAATATAATATACATACTTTGAATTTATTTACATAGTACTATATATAATATAATGCATGTATATACATTTATGTATATGCATATTTTCACTGATAATAGGTCATTCCTATATGAGAACATTCTCTTCATTGATACATTTTTACCTATTTATGATAAAAGAAATTTGCCTAAGATACTGAGAAGATAAGCAACCTGAGAAGTTAAGGATCACAAAGGCAGTATGTGTCAATGGCAGAACTTGAATCTATGTATTCAATGTTCTTGGTTATCTATCTACTGTTTCAAGCTGCCTTCATATAAAATATGCAAATAACAACAATGATAAGTTTGGAAATATGTATACATATATTCGATTTGCCAATATTTTAACATAATTAACATGTAGTGAATATCCTGCCATCTAGGGGAGGGGTGGGGAAGTTGGGGGGAAAAATTTGTAATGGAAAGCTATGTAAGGGTTATTATTGAAGAATTACCCACACATATGTTATGCAAATAAAATAAAATTTAAAAAAATAAAATAAAATATGCAAATAAATTGTGCATATGTGTTATGTGTGTGTATATTTATAATTATGTAGCTTGAGGCTGAGCTATCTGGGTTTAAGTATGGCCTTTTACCTGAATTTAAGTCTATGTGTTGTTTGTCTTTCCTTCTTCTAGAACACCATGATATCAGGAAGGTGATGCCATGATATGCAAGTGAATTGGATTTAATTGAGGATGGGCTCCCGCCTCCTTGTCCTCTCCAGAGCCTATCTGGGTCCAATGGCAAGATACAGATGAAGAAGATTAGAGATGGTCCTAAATGTACAGGGAGAACTTGGCCTTTTTTAGCTAAAGTCTTCAATGAATCTCAGTTTGACTGAGATTTAGCAATTAAGGCTATGTCTCATTTAAATTCAAGTCTGGCTATTTAAACCAGAACAAGTCACTAAACCTTTCGAGCCTTAGCCAACACTATTACATCAAGTGAATGTGCCAATCTGCCTTGGTAGAACTTTCAGGCCCTTCCCAGAAGGTCCCCACAACCACAGTCACAAATCTAGACCTTAACTATGAAACACAACATGCATGTATTTATATCCATACATGATCCCCATGAACCCTTGATTTCCTACCTGTGGGTAACTGGGTTTGGTATTCCATCATTAACGCAAATCTGCACCTGTTTATGATTCATAGGAGTTTAGTTTCTTTAAAATGCTAAATGGTTACTAATTTGCTCAAGGACACCATCATCAGTATGTATCAGAGTTAGAACTTGAATCTTGTTCTTCCTTATACAAGGCCAGTTACCTATTCATTATGCCAAGCTATTTCTCATATAATATATGCACCTGTATAATATAAAGAGGTACAATTTTCTTATTTGGTCTTCCATCAGAAAATCATAAGTCATTATAAAAATATAAATAAATTTGCAAAGAATTTAGTGGTAGTAATCATTTCTTTTCAGAAAATACAGTTTTCATAGATACACTGAATAACATGTGTCAGGCTATATTTCACTCAAGACAATTGACCATTGATCTACAGAAAATAGTCCAGGAGAAAACCTGATTCTCTGCCATATTGTTAAAGGAATGAAAATCACTAGAAAAAATATTAAAGTTTGGTTTTAATATTTAAGTTACTGCTGAGAGAAAGTTCAGGAGTATCTATTTCTTTGAGAGAGAATTTTAAAACACAATTGAAGCACTGTCATTCTTCTAGGATTGAAAATTTAGACTGTAAATGGATCTTGAAGGTACTTGCTTAAGGAAGCATGATTTAGCATTCATTCATTTAGTTCAAATTTCCCATCTCTCATTTTACAAATAATGAAATTGACATATAAGAAAGTAAAGTGACTTGCACAAGTATCAAAGGAGATAAGAGAGAAAGGATTCTACCCTAGTTTTTCTGCATATTCAGAATAAATCTGGTTACATGGAAAGTATGAAGAATTCAGTCATCAGAAACCAATCTCAAATTGTATAACAAAAACGGCAGTAACAAGTCAGCAGTTATGAGTGTTGTGGCTGTCAACAAATCACTTAACCTCATTTGAACCTCATTTTGTTAATCTCTAAGACACCTATAATGCCCCCTCACAGATGTGATGATGAAGTGAATATATGGAAAGCACTTGGGAAACTTAAAGTTTTCAAAGTCAATTCCTCCTGCCTTTTCTTTCCACATGTTGATAGGGAATTGGTATTGAATATTAAAGTAGACCCAATACCCATTTAGGGGAGACAGAAAGACAGACAGACAAAGACAGAGGCAGGGACAGAGAGACAGAAAGACAGAACAGAGAGGGAAAAGAGAGAGAGAGAGAGAGAGAGAGAGAGAGACAGAGAGAGAGAGAGAGAGAGAGAGAGACAGAAAGTCAATCATAAAATAGCCAGCCAGCTTTTGGGTCCAGTTAAAGTGAAATGGATTTTAAGCTTTTCTTTTTTTAATTATATAATTTGTTTTAACACCACTTTCATTTCCAAATATAGCCTTTCTTTTTCCTTATCCTCCAAAACCCATATGTATTAACAAAGACTTTTTAAAAGGCAAATGCAAAACAGAAAAGCTAGCAAATTCACTGACCAAGGCTTAAAATAGAGACTTTTTGAAATCAGACTCCTTTACCCCTGAAAAGGGAAGGAGGCAGATGTACTTTTTTTATCTTTCTTCAGTAGAAAGTCTTTTTATGCAATTTTACAATATTAATTTTTGTTGTTCATTTGCTGTTGTTTCTTTTATTGTTTTTTGTATTTGTGTTAGTAGTTATTGTACATAACAATTTCTTTGTTCCCCTTCATTTTATATCTGTTTATATGTCTTCCTATGCTTCTCTGGGAACTATATAAGCCTCATTTCTTATGGCAAAGTAATAGTCCATTACGTTCATGTTACATAATTTGTTTAGCTATTTGATTGTAACCTATTGTTGACCTCTTTTTTTCTTTTCTAATTAATCATTTCTCCATGCTTGGGAATCCTGTGTATTTAAAACAGAAATTAACTGAAGGAATTGAAACAAACAACCACTATCAACAAAAACAACCAAGTTTCCATTATTGTCTGGACTTTTATCTGTAGGAAGTTAATATGCATATTTCTTAACTGAATAGAGTTTTGGGTGGTTATCACTATAAAGAATCTGATTGATTTATTGAGAAGTCAATGCTTATCTATTTAACTTATTTAGCACACTAACTTCCTCACAGAAAGCACATGTGACTGATTAAATATATATTATTGCTTCAATTAAAAATCACAAGATGTCAGATCTCCAGAAGACTTCTTTTTAGCTACCTGAACTTATATTAGGTAAAGTTCTAGGCAATGATAGTGGTATGTATAGATTTACAATAGTTTGTATAAGGGAAATTTTAGGGATTATTGGAAAATTCCTGATAAATATTCACAGGAATTTTCCAAGATTGCACCTTCTTCTTTATATACAGAGTTCCTTGCAGGGGAAGGGGAGAATGATATCTTTTACTTTTTTGTCATTTCTCAATGATTTTCCCATAATAGATATCATTGTAATGACGAATAGTTGAACAAAAAATGGGCAAAGTAATTTTCCTGCTTATGTATGCTTAATTCTATACCTGTAATATACTACCTCTTTGACTATGTCTCACTTTCTTTCCTCAGAAATCATTACTTTTTTGATAAGGCACCGTTATTTTCTTTTATATTATTGTAGTAATTTTGTAAATGGGTCTTCTGGTTTTTTGTACTTCGTTTTTGCACCAGTTCATACATATGGAGCAGAGTTTTATTCCAGATCTTAAATTGGATATTTTTAGTGTTAACCTTACTTGTTCCAATCAACTACACAGGAACTTCAGCTGCTTCTTTGGTCAATATCAAACAACATTGGATAGTCTTGTTACTTTCTCAAAAACATATTAAATTGCATCAGTTAGGAGAGGAGATAGCTTCTGGATGCTTTTAATTACATAGATTTATTATTCCATGTAGCAAAAGCACATTTTGTTTCTAGATTCCCCTTAAGAAGTGACAACTTATTCTTCTAGTAGTTCATTTCCCCTGTTTTCTTGATTATGGTAACATAAAAGCTTGCTGCTTGGCCCATGGCATCATAACAAACACATCCTTGATAAATTGTGGAAGTATTGCATTATTGTAACATGGACAATGTAGGCAGCAAAACACAATCTCTTTGAAAAGATACAAACATCTGCATAACACATGGAAAAAAATACTAATAATGGGCTATATGCCATACTCAGGTTATATAAAAGTCAAATTGGAATACAAAAGGTTTGAGAGTCAACCACTATATTCTAACTTTGCACAAAACATTTCATAAGTAAAGAGTCTTCTCAAAGATTAACTAAGAATAATAAGGTCAAAGAATGCAAATAATTTAAAAGGTGAATTTCCGTGTTTATTAAAATCATAGCCTTAAAGGAATTAGATGATTTAATAATATCTAATTGCTAATGCATTCCATAATTACATTGGGGCTCAATCCCAAAGTGTAACAAAATTAAATCATAATTTACCATTTTAAGTGGAAAGTTTACTACTTATTTTTCAAAACAATAATACTTCATTGGATTTGGAATCTCTTTAATGTCACCACTAATCCATGCTTTTTCATCACCATGATTCATGTCCATTTTTTTACGTAAAAGATTTCATATTAGTTGGACTTAGTGTATTCAGTTGGAAGTTGACCTCTGGAATATATAACATGGCATCCATTCATGGGCATAACTGGGCTCACTTTCTTTAAACTTTGTTTTCTCCTTACATTACTCTACCATATATTTAGATTAATTATTTACTGGAAAATATAGGCAGCATAGTACAGCGGGCATGGGGATAATCTTGGAGTCTTTCAGATCCAATTTGAAATATTATGGGACAAAATCAATTTATTAACCAATGAGACTCCCAGAAAATTCTCTGAATCTCTAAGGTATAGAACAGTTGTCAATATGCACCAGTAAGAAGAGTTTTCCCAAAAAAGAGATTCACTACAAGAAAGAAATTACATATCTATACAAACATATATATTCATCCCTATCCACAAGACTGTCTTATTTTAGTACAATTGTTAATTGCACTTAAGTGCTTACTAAATAATAGACTTGAAAGATATAGATAAATTCACAACATCTAACTGATAATGTTTCCCTAGTTATATTAGCATCTATCCCTTAAATACATGTTATTCATACATGCTTGCATGGTTGTGGGTATTTACATATGAGTGTATTTTTGTCCATGCACAAATGCAAACACACACAAATATATCCACATAACATATATAAATTTATGCAATCACATATTTTCCAAACATCTATCTTTATATATCTTTGTATCTATACTTATACATCTCTCTATATCTATTTATAATTACACATGTGTGCATGCATTGTATATAATTGCATGTCTGAGTTAAAAATCTAAGCCTGGGGGATTCAGAGAAAAAGAAAGAAAAGGACAAAATCAAAGAGATCCTGTTCTCAATGAACTTATATTCTTCTTTTTGTGAAGAACTTTATTTTTGTTTATTTATTTATTTAATACACATTGCTTTTTGAATCATGTTGGGAGAGAAAAATTGAACAAGAGGGAAAAACCATGGGAGAGAGAAAAAAAAGTGAACATAGCATGTATTGATTGACATTTAATGTCCATAGTTCTTTTTCTGAATGCAGATGGTGTTTTATATCAAATAAAATTTATTAGAATTGCCTTGGATCACTGAACCAATGAGAAGAACCAAACCTTTCATAGTTGATCCTCACACATTCTTGCTGTTACTATGTATAATGTATTCTTGGTTCTGCTTCTTTGCTCATTATCAGTTCATGTAAATCTTTCCAGGATTTTTTATAATTAGCTTTGTCATAATTTTTTTATAGCAAAATAATACTCCATTACCTTTATATGGCAAACTTATTCAGTGAAATTGATGGGTATCTACTCATTTTCCAATTCTTTGCTACCACAGAAAGGGCTGCTACAAACATTTTGTATGTGTGAGAACTCTTCCATCCTTTATGATTTCCTTGGGATACAGACCCATTAAGGGCACTGTTGGGTCAAAGGGTCTGTGCAGTTTAAAAGCCCTTTAGGCATAATTGCAAATTGCTCTCCAAATGAGCTGATATTCTTACTTTGGAGAAATACTAAGCAGATACAAAACAAATTTAATATAGGAATTTTGGGGGAGGAGAACGCCAGCAAATGAGGGGGGGTGGTTAGGAAAGGGCTTATTCTGGAGTCAGAACATCATATGGATCTTCAAATTTAGATATTGTAAGAGGGGGAGATACAGAAGGAGTGCAGTGTTACACATGTAGATTAGTCTGGTCTTTTTTTATGTATACATTCTAGATATTTATTGACTGACCTCTTTAAGATGTTCGATGAAATATTCTGTTTGTGAGTTTAGAATGCTGGGGTGTGCTGAATGTATACCAATTCCAAAGACTTGGCAATAATTTTAAAGAGCAAATACAGGTGGGTTCCATTCAAAACATAGAAATGTTTTGACACTACAGTCTTCCTTCCAGCCCCAAGATCAACAGTGTGTCTTGTAAGCTTCATAGTGATGCTATGATATGCTTCAAAATAATTTGAATGAATATTCATATCATAGAGCATCTGAGTTGCTGTAATGATCTCATCAGTTATCAAGGGGATGATAACACATAATCCAGTGCTGTTTGATGACCTTTGTCTTGTTTATTTTTTCCTTATCAGCAGCCACCATTTATCCCAGTAGGTTTAATTTCAGTCTCCTGGCCTTAGCTACATATAAACAAATTGGAAGGAGAAGTACCACATCAAGCCTTGGAAGAGTAAAAAATGAAAATTATTTTTTGTTAATGTTTAAAATATTCATAGCTATAAGTCATATTTTAGTAAACTTGATTCTGAAATTGTCCTTTTTTCAATGTACATGAACATACATAATTAAATACCATGAAATCTTTTAGGTTTAAATGCAATGTTTTTTCTCCCCCTACTTCCCTCTATCCCTTCCTTCTTCTCTTTGTCTCTTTCTGTCTCTCTGTGTCATCCTCTTTCTCTCTGTCTCTGTCATTCAGTATGGAAATAGATATGTTTAGATATAGATAAATACATACACACACACACATACATACACACACATATATATATATATATGTATATATATATATATAATTTTCTAGGGCCTCTCAATATAAGCTATAGAAACATCAAATTTTTACTTATTTAGTGCCATACCAATCAAACTCCCAAGAAATTATTTTAGAGATCTAGAAAAAATAGCAGAAAAGTTCATTTGGAAGAACAAAAGGCCAGGAATTTCAAGGGAATTAATTTAAAAAGGCCAAAAAAGGTGGCCTTGCTGTGCCAGATCTAAAATTATATTATAAAGCAGTGGTCATCAAAACCATTTGGTACTGGCTGAGAAATAGAGTAGTTGATCAATAGCATAGGCTAGAATCACAGGACAAAGTAGGTAATAACTATAGCAATCTAGTGTTTGATAAATCCAGAGACCCCAGCTTTTGGGATAAGTATGGTTTGGCAAAAACTGCTGGGAAAATTGGAAACTAGTGTGGAAGAAATTAGGGCTTGGTCCACACCTAACAGCACATACCAAGATAAGAACTAGATGGGTTCATGATTGAGGTATAAAGAGTGATATTATAAGTAAATTAGAGGAATGTAGTATAGTTTACCTCTCAGATCTGTGGAGAAAGGAAAAAAAAAATGTTTCCAAAGAACAACTGGAACTCAGTTGAACACCAGATAGATAATTTTGATTATATTAAGTTAAAAAGTTTTTATACAAACATAACTAATGCAGACAATATTAGGAGGGAAGCAATAAATTGGGAAATCATCTTTACATTTAAGGGTTCTGATGAAGGCCTCATTTCTAAAATATATAGAGAATTGACTCATATTTGTAAGAATTCAAGCCACTCTCCAATTGAAAAATAGTACAGGGATATAAACAATTTTCAGATGATAAAATTAAAACTATTTCTAATCATATGAAAAGGTGCTCCAAATTACTTTTGGTCAGAGAAATGCAAATTAAGACAACTCTGAGATACCACTACACAGGTGTCAGATTGGCTAAGATGACAGGCAAAGATAATGGTGAATGTTAGAGGGGATGTGGGAAAACTGGGACACTAATACATTGTTGGTGAGACTGTGAACAGATCCAACCATTCTGCAGAGCAATTTGGAACTATACTCAAAAAGTTATCAAACTGTGTATACCATTTGACCCAGCAGTGTTTCTGTTGGGCCTATATCCAAAGGAGATGTTAAAGGAGGGAAGGGGACCCACATGTGCAAAAATGTTTGTGGCAGCCCTTTTTGTAGTGGCTAGAAACTGGAAACTGAATGGATGCCCATCAATTGGAGAATGGCTGAATAAATTATGTTATATGAATGTCATGGAATATTATTGTTCTGTAAGAAACGACCAGCAGGATGATTTCAGAGAGGTCTGGAGAAACTTTCATGAACAGATGCTGAGTGAAATGAGGCAGAACAAGGAAATCATTGTACACGGCAACAAGAAGACTATATGATGATCAATTCTGAAGGACATGGTTCTCTTCAACAATGAGATATTTAAAACCAGTTCCAATTGTTCAGTAATGAAGAAAGCCATATACATCCAGAAAAAAGACCTGTGGTATCTGAGTGTTGACCACAACATAGCATTGTCACACTCTCTATTGATGTTTGCTTGCATTTTGTTTTTCTTCTCAGGGTTTTTGTTTTTTTTCCTGGTAGATGCAATATTTCTTGTACAGCTTGATAACTATATAAATATGTATACATATAAAAAAAGAAATATAAAATTTCAGCTTTTGAAATTCATTTGTAGGATACAAAGCTAAAAAGACATTTTTAAGGTCATATGATGAAATCCATTAACTTGTAGAATCATAGAATGAAAATTTGCAGATTGACAGGGTACTTAAAAACTATCTAGTATAATTTGCACCTGAAAGAAATTCTTGTTCAAATATTTCTGATTAACAATCATTAAATGTTGAAAACCTCTAGAGTGTAGCAAGGAACAATTCATTGGATTTTTAGAAGAAATAGTAGAATATTTTACACAGATACACATATCCATGAGGAGAGATATTTGTGGGTAATAAACACATGTGTACATGTACACATATATAAAATTATATATATATATGTGTGTGTGTGTGTGTGTATATATAATATTCTCTTAAATACTATTCAATTTCTATGTATCATTTTTGTCATCATCACTTATTATCCAATTTTATCATATTTATCTCTTTTTATATTGTCTCACCTCATAAAATTCAAATTCTTTGTAAGGAAGAACCTTTTTTTATTTGTTCCTTGTTGAATCATGTATATTGTGGGTGCATACACACATATATGTACATGTATATATTTGCATATACATATACACATACACAAATATATTCATGTACATTACAAATACCAAAATTGTGTGAAGCATCCATACATGCACAAACATATAATATGTATATACATACACACATAATTTTGTATGTATGTATGTATATACAGTATATGCATCAAATTACATATAAATATTATTCCTATGTATATATATATATATATATGTGTATATATATATATATATATATATATATATATATATATATATATATCCATGTTTTAACAAGAAACAAATGCAAAATAGGAATTCTTCCTCCCAACAAGATTTACTTCTATAGTGGAGGGAGAGAACAACATGAATAGATATCAGTACAATATAACAGAGTTTATAAAGAAATAGTAAAAAAAAAAAAAAAAAGAAACTGGCAATATTTGAGGAGATATATGTGTATATGTGTGTCTCTATATACACACATGTCTATATCTTTATATGTAGACATGTATATATATATATATATATATATACCTATGTGTATATGCATAAATGTATTTCTTTTCAGTACTAAGAATTAAAGCTGATTGTATATAGAAATTGCTGCCTGATTTTAGCAGTGAATTACAATAAGAATTATGAAAGGCAAAAATAAATAGGCAGTGCATGTCAATCATGGCAGATAGTTTCTAAAAATACAAAGATTTTGTTGATGATATGGCAAAATCAGGAACTAAAAGGCAGTCCAATTCTCCCCCCCTCCTTCCCACTGGAATGAAAAATAGGCAATATAAACAAACACACAACAACAAAGATTAAAAGGCTAGATAGGAGGGGGGGCGGAGCGAAGATGGCGGAGTGAAAAGGTGACTTTCTGCCTCTCCTCCGATCTTCTCTCAAATCAACAATAAAATAAGCCTCTGAACTGATCTTCAAGTCAACAAACTCAGAAATATTTGGGCACGGCTCTCTGGAGAACTTCATATCAGGTTAGTCGGACTTGGACAGAGAGATAAATAGACGATCCCTGTGCAGGCCGGAAGTGAGGGTGGGACTCAGCTCAGCTCATCCTGGAAGAAATTCCAAACTCCAAACTCCAAATTCTAAACACCTGGAGTTCATCTGAGGCACTCGGGACACTCTGCCCTGATTGGGGACAGGTGTTCTGGCAGACTTGCCTTGTTTAAGGAGTAATTCGGACTTAGTCCTAGCCCCCAC
>JAJPUD010016041.1:375-25855 GCA_023553655.1 Myrmecobius fasciatus | reverse complement strand
CCCCCCCCCCCTACTCCCTACCCCTCCCCTAGATGGCAGGATATCCACTACATGTTAATTATGTTAAAATACTTGACAAATCGAATATATGTATACATATTTCCACAGTTATCATTGTTGTGCAAGAAAAATCGTATCTACAAGAAAGAAAAATCAGATAAAGGAAACACAATGCAAGCAAATATCAATCAAGAGCATGAAAATGTTATGTTGTGATCCACATTTCACATCCCTCTCTCTGGGTGTATACGGCTTTTTTCACTGAACAATTGGAAGTGGTTTGAAACATTTCATTGTTGAAGAGAGCCATGTCCATCAGAATTGATCGTCATATAGTATTGTTGTTGCCATGTATAATGATCTCCTGGTTCTGCTCATTTCACTCAGCATCAGTTCATGCAAGTCTCTCCAGGCCTCTCTGAAATCATCCTGCTGGTCGTTTCTTACAGAACAATAATTTTCCATAACATTCATATACCATAATTTATTCAGCCACTCTCCAATTGATGGGCATCCATTCAGTTTCCAGTTTCTAGCCACTACAAAAAAGAGCTGCCACAAACATTCTTGCACATGTGGGGCCCTTTCTTTCCTTTATGATTTCTTTGGGATATAAACCCAACAGAAATGCTGCTGAGACAAACGGTATGCACAGTTTGATAACTTTTTGAGCATAGTTCTAAATTGCTCTCCAGAATGGCTGGATCCGTTCACAGTTCCACCAACAATGCATCAGGGTCCTAGTTTTCCCACGTCCCCTCCAACATTCGTCATTATCTTTTCCTGTCATTTTAGCCAATCTGACAGGTGTGTAGTGGTACCTCAGGGTTGTCTTAATTTGCATTTCTCTGATCAATAGTGATTTGGAGCACCTTTTCATATGACTACAAATAGTTTTAATTTCATCCTCTGAAAATTGTCTGTTCATATCCTTTGACCATTTATCCTTTGGAGAATGCCAAAGAGATTTTAAAAGAGGCAAAGGGATCCACATGTGCAAAAATGTTTGTGGCAGCCCTTTTTGTAGTGGCAAGAAACTGGAAATTGAAAGGATGACCATCAATTGGAGAATGGCTGAATAAATTATGGTATATGAATGTCATGGAATATTATTGTTCGGTAAGAAATAGCCAGCAGGATGATTTCAGAGAGGCCTGGAGCGACTTGCATGAACTGATGCTAAGTGAAATCAGCAGAACCAGGAGAACATTATACACAGCAACAAGACTATACGATGATCAATTCTGATGGACATGGTTCTCTTCAACAATGATGTGATTCAAACCAGTTCCTATTGTTCAACGATGAAGATAGTCATATACATCCAGAGAGAGGCCTGAGAAAACTGAGTGTGAACCACAACACAGCATTTTAACACTTTCTGTGAATATTTCCATGCATTTTGTTTTCCTTCTTAGGTTTTTTTTTTCCTTCTCTCTCTAGATCTGATGTTTCTTATGCAGTAAGATAACTATAGATATGTATACATATATTGGATTCGTCATATAATTTAACATTTTTAGCATGTATCAGATTACCTGTCATCTAGGGATGGGGGTGGGGGGAAGAAAGGGAAAAGCTTGGAACAAAAAAAAAAGGTTTGCAAAGGTCAATGTAGAAAAATCACTCATATGTTTTGTAAATAAAAAGTTTTTAATAAAAACAACAACAACAACAACAACCCCCCCCAGATGTACCAAGAACTAAAATTTCTCCCATGAGCAGAATTTTTCAAGGACATTTTAATTAGAATAAATAGTAAACTGAGAAGCTCTGGGACCTAGAGGATGGACCATTGTTCTTAGAATCAGGAAGACCTGAGTCCAAGTCCCACCTCTGATACATATTGGCTGTGTAACCCTAGAAAAATCAAATACAGGGTATTCTGAAGGAAAGAGAAGGAACAGCATGTGCCAGGCAATTAAAACACCACTACCACACCTTGGCCACCATCTCCTATCAGACCCTGATGGAGATAGCCCAGGAGCCTGGGAAATAGGAGTGCCCCATCAAACCACCAAACCTGCTTCCCACTGAGCTCTTTTAGCCATTGTTAAGGGAAGAGATATTTCTATGGGAGAAGGGCACCTTCATCATTTCTTTATCTGCCATAAACTACTGACTAATTGCCACCAAAAGGTAGATAAGTCTTAGGAGTGGCAGCACCACACAGTTCAGATCATAGCAATCATCCAGGAAAGCAATTCCTATAGAGAAAGAGACAACCATCCTCTCCAAGTATCAACAAATTGGCATCCAGTACTCCCTGGCTAAAATAGCAAGATTCCTATATGCCCAGCAAATCAAACCACCATCACTGTCTTGAATGCTATTTTTCCTTAGATCCTAATGAAAACATCTCAATCCTGAAGCCAGGAGCTTTGGGAATAGCACTGCTTCCAGTCCAATGCTGACAGTTATTATCCTGGGAAGTAGCTCATATGAAGATACAACTTAGCAATTGTTCCTTCAGATGCTACAACCGTAGCTATTGAAGACCTGGAAAAGAAAGTTCTTGCCCACAAAATCCTTGGCACTAATTCAGTTAAACAATATTATTGGATAATAGTTTAACATTAGAAAATGATATTTATCAGTGAAAATTACTTTAAAGAAGGAAGATTAACATTTGCTGCTGTTTCACCCTGAAAAAAATGACTTTTTCATTTGACCAGCAGCTAAAACCTACCATGTATAGTGTGAGCTCTTAAATGATCCCATCATTCTGGAGAAAAATTTGGAACTATGCTCAAAGGGCTATAAAACTTTGATCCTACATTGCCATTATTAGGTCTATACCCCAAAGAGATTAAAGAAAAAGGATATTTATATACAAAAAAATTTATAGCAGCTCTCTTTGTGGTGATAAAGAATTGGAAATTAAAGAGATGTGCATCAACTGGGGAATGGCTGAACAAGTTATGGTATGAATATAATGGAGTTTTACTGTGTTATAAAAAATTATAATCAGGATATTTCAGAAAAACTTGGGAAGACTTACATGAATTGATGCAAAGCGAAATGAAAAAAAACAAGAAAACATTGTACATAGTAGTTGATCATTGTCCTTTGCTCTTTAAAAGGACCAAAATGATATCAAGGACAAGCTTATAATGTGTCTGACTGTGCCTGATCAGATCAATACAAACTCAGAAGGCTTTACCACAGATAAGGTACAAATAGTCCAATTAACTATTTACAATGGAGATGTCTTTAAATTACAGATCTTGCCTTTTGAGCTACTACAATTCTGCTTTGCTCATAGAGTACAGTGCTTTCTCTGATGTAGGCATGCCATGCTGGACAGTCCTGTGCCAGTGTCTTCCATGTCTCACAATCAATTCTTAAGTTCTTCAGAGACCTTGAGAATGTCTTTGCATCACTTCTTCTGCCCTCTATGTGAGTGCTTGCCTTGTGTGAGTTTTTGGTAAAATAAATCTTTTGAGCATATGTGCCAGAGACTGAACCTTAACACCATGACCCTTTTTACCTTCCCCCTCCCTTCCTGACACAAATATCGGAGTCTCTGAGTTCTGAGAATAACCACTGCACATTCCAGCACAGGCATGCAGAACGACACGCCTCAGGAAACCACAAGATATCATTGTTCTACTCCACCCTTGGGGCCCCTAACCTTTGACACCTGACCCCGACCCCTCATTTCAAAATGTCACAAAAATATTTACCCCATCTGTCTTCTTGCTCAATGTGCTGTTACTGCATACGTGGCATTGTGGTTATCTGCCTATATATACTCTGTGCAAACTCAATAAACTTGAGACATAGTCTACCATAATCTAGAGTTGTCTCCTTCCTCTCTGCGATCCTGTTCCCAGACCTCTGTGTCTTCCCAGGCCATTCGGCCTTACGAGCTCTGCTCCCCCGGCTTATGTCCTGCTCGCTGACCCACGTTTGATGACCCGGTGGACGGGTCACATATGTACTTTTGGCATTTAAACAACATTACCAATTCCTCTATCTATTGTAGAATTGGATGCTTGGCAATTCAAGTCCATTTTGCCAGGGGATTTTCAGAATATTTCTAAGACAAAATTCAAATGGGAGCAACTACGAGGTGAGCACAATAGGTCTGTTAGACTTTCAGTCTGATAGGCAATCTAGTAACCTCTCCTCTCCCACATTTTTTCCTTCAGAGCCTTCCAGACACTGAGCTAGCTCTGTCAATGTACACAGTAACAACAATAGTGTAAGATGACGAACTATTAATGTCTTGGCTATTCTTAATAATACAATGATCCAGAAATCCAAAAGACTTATGAGGAAAAATGCTATCCACATCCAGAGAAAAAATTGATGAAAGACAGAAAAGCATACTTCTTTTTGAAAAAACTTAATTGTTCTTTTTTATTGAAAAATAATCTAAACTTAAAAATTTTGACATATAAGAGCCAAGAGAAATATAAAGTAAATATCAAAGATTAATTTCAATGGACTCAATAAGGACAAACTGTTTATTTTTATATGTAGGAATGTAAACCCTATGTTTAAGACTGGCATTAGTAATTGGGTAGTTCAAAAGAAATATTGGGCTAGAATTGAGTGTAATTTGATTCTAAAAAGCAAAACAATGCAGGAAAAGTAAAAAAAAAAAAAAAAGTCATTATCTTACATAAATGAGATGAGAGAAAGAACTAACACAGAGAGGAAAAGAGTCAGTAGTTCTGGAACCCTAATCTTTTTCAGAAAGAGGAAACAATACATATATATCTAGAAAGGTATAAAGGTCTTCTAAATTCAGAAATAAATAAGAAGGTAAGGAGATAAGGAAGTAGGAGAGAATAAGGGGGGGGGATTTTTAGAGAACCCTTCTCATACCAGATCTGATAAAGAACATATACATTTAGGAGGGAATAAAAGTTTTCTAAATGTATAAATATATAAGAGAATGAGTACTAGCTCATCCAAGTAATATAAATAGCCATGTCATACTTGCCACACTACTGGCCCATGGGATCTGGACAGCAAGGAGATGGTAGAGTGGAAAAAAGACAGACAGAAGAGAAAGAAGACTCTAGTGAGTCTGCCTGACCACCTGATCTTGTGAATCAACATAATCGATAACATTTATAATTTTGAATGAGTAAATACTGAAATTTACATCTTACTATTAGAATTGTATCTTCTAAAGACAGAAATAATAACTATATAAAATTAAGAATCAATCAAATTTTATTAAAGTATCTACTATATGAAGTTCATAGATAGAAAGTTTATATATAGTCCCAACTTTTATGGATCTTAATTTTGGAGGCATGGGGACATGCCACAAACTCATGTAAGTTTAATACATGATATTATGGAAATAGTTTTTGGTTTTGCCCTTTTTCAAAGAGGGCCATTTCAGGGATGAGATCTTGACTCACTCATGAACCAGATTTATGGGAGGCTGAGTTGTATAAATTCATCAGCTTCATTCTCTCTTCCTGACACATTAAAGTCCAGTGGCAAGATAAAAGTCAGGCTGACTGGCAATGGCCCAATATAAATCAGATGGTCATCCCTGAAAAGAGTTTGGCAAGTACCAGAAGTGCTAGTCCTCCTAAATACTCCATAAGAGAGTAGCAAAGGAGCTAGGTTTTATAAACAAGAATAATCAACCCAGCAAAACTCAGTATAATCTTGTAGGGGGAGAAATGTATATTAAATAAAAGAGAACTTTTGAGCATTTCTGAAGATTAGAGTTGAATTAAAAATCCAACATTCAAACACAATATTCAAGAGAAGCATAAAAAAGTAAATATAAGTGAGAAATCACAAAGGGTTTAATAAGGTTAAATTTATTATATTCCTAAATGAGAAAATGATTTATGTAATTCCTGAAAACGTTATCCTCATGAAGGCAGTTGGAAGGAATCTTCATAGACAAGGGCATGGGTGTAAATTTATAATGTTGAAATGATCATAACTTTACCCAAAGATTCACCAGGAATAAAAGATCTTTCCCTTCTCAAGCAGAAAAGATATGAATGACAATATAAACCAGAAAAGAATAACCTGTCAAAAACAAAGGAGATCATTTAATTATCTTAATAGATGCAGAAAAAGCTTTTGATGAAATACAATATCCATTCCTATTAAAAACACCAGAGAGCATAGGAATAAATGGAGCTTTCTCTAAAATGATAAGTAGTATCTATCAGCAAGCATCATTTGTAAAGAGGATAAATTAGAAGTCTTCCCAATAAGATCCGAGGTGAAAGCAAGAATACCCATTATCACCATTATTATCCAATACTGTACTAGAAATGCTAGCAACAGTAATAAATTTAAAGAATTAGAATAGGCAATCTATCACTCATTGTGAATAAGAATTAAGAGAATACTGGAGAATCAATCTAAAAACTATTTGAAATAATTAATGGCTTTAATAAAGTAGCAGAATATAAAACAAATCCACATAAATCATCAGCATTTTTATATTACCAACAAGCAGCAAGAGGTAGAAAGAGAAATTCACTTTAAAATAACTAAGATAATAAATATAAAACTTGCCTGTTTCTATAGTTTCTTCAATTTAGAGCACAAAAGTGCTAGACTGCAACTATATCACTCAGTTCCTCTTCTTTAGAAGTTTCCAAATTGCTGAAATCACCTTTTATGCACATGGTGGAAATTTTTGAGGATAACAATCTGAGAGAATCCAAGCCAGTCTCTGTTGATCATCAAATTGTGCAAGTATTTCCAGAATCCCTGGTAACTACCACTAGCTAAGCCAAGAAGGGTTAAGACAGGCATAAACACTATAATATATATATCCATTCAAAAGTGTGACACACACCATCAGAAAGTGGTGGACATGTGTTTCTCACAATCCCAAAGATGACAGATATATAAACAGACAGTCTCTTTTCCTAGGTAGATTATGCAGACAGATTATAAAACAGTTTGGGGTAAGTATAGAGCGCTTAGACAGGAAAAAGATACATTTTTTTAGAAAAAAGAAAAAGGATGTCTAAAATGTTACAAAGACTTTTAACACAGATTTTTAATACCATTCCAAAGAAAACAATATCTTCTTTATTAGTCTGTTAAATTGCTATTACTTGCCTTATTAGATTACAGTGAAATTGTGAGTTTCTGGATCTATTCAAAATCTTTTTTTTTTTTTTAAGTTTTCTTAAAGGCTATGGGAACTGAAGTACTGAAGGTGACATTCACTATATTTATATCAGCAGATATAACACAAAATGGAATCAGTTATGTTCTCCTAAAAAAACCCACTTTCATACCACTTTTCGAGTATGCCTTATATCCCCTTCCCCCAATCTTACTCTTTGACCCAGTAGCACTGGTTTCCTTCCTATTCTTTGCACAAAATATACCATCTCCCAGCTCCAGGCATTTTCTTTCTGCCTAGAACATTCTTCCTAAACTCCAGTTTCCCTGGATTCTCTCAAATCTTGGAGAAAATCCCACCTTTTGCAAGAGGACTTTCCTGATTTTCCTCCTCTCTCTTTCTCTATGTTGATTATTTCCAATTTATCTTGTATGTATCTTTTTTGGTACATAGCTGATGTCTTCCTCATTAGATTGTGAGTCCTTGAGAATAGAGAACAATTTTTGCTTTTATTTGTATCCCTGGTGCTTAGTTTAGTACTTGGCACATAGATAACTAATAAATATTAGTTAACTTTCTGATGTAAAAGATTTCTGTTACAGAAATTCAAAGAAGGGAAAGATCCAATGATGTCAGTGTAACCTCAGTCAAACTTATACCTATTGAAGATTTTTAGCTTAAAAAGACCAAGGTCTCCCATTATATCCAGGGCTATTTTCTTCAGTCATCCTGATTTATATCTGGCCACTGGACCAAGGACACAAGGCAAGTACTCACATAGAGGTCAGAAGAAATGATACAAGGGCACTCTCAAAGTCTCCCTGAAGAACTTAGGAAAGAGGAGACATGGGAGATACTGGCACAAGATTGGTCAGCATGATATTCCCCCATCAAAGAAGGTGCTGTATTCTTATGAGCAAATCATAAGAAACAAAAGAAACAGACAATACACAAATTTAAGAGATATCTCCATTCCAATGTTTAAATGGATTATTTGTGCCTGACTTATAACAGAGCTTTCTATGCATGTATTGGTCTGATTGGCCACAGATACCCTGTACTTTTGCTCCAATATAGTGATATCATTTTGGTCCTCTTTCAGCACAAAGGACAATAACTGATTAATCCAAACAAACTACTTAATCAGTTTTCTTATTTGCAAAATCAGAGATAGATGATCTCTCCCATCCCTTTCTAAGACTGCCAGCTAAGAATGAGATGTCTGCTTTACTATGGTGGAAAACTTTCAAGTGTTTCTTTCATTTTAAGTGTTGGTCCTCAGAGGGCAAAAATTAGGCTTTTCAGTAAACCAGATCATATGAGAGAAAAAACATCTCCCCTTTCCCATCATAGTTCTTTAAGATAAACACAAATTTTATCTGTTCTTCATTTGTAGGTCTTCCCAAGATTTCAAGAAAATTATTTCATAACAGTAATTTATATTTCTGCACAATTAGGTGGCACAGAAGATAGAATACTGGACCTGAAGTCAGAAAGAACTGGGTTCAAATTCAGCTTTAGGTAATTACTAGCTATGTGACTGGGCAAGTCACTATTGTTCACTTCAGTTTACCTGAGTAGAGAATGATTTGGAGAAGGAAATGGCAAATCACGCCAGTATTTTTGCCAAGAAAACCCCAAATAGGGTCAGGAAGAGTCAGACACAACTGGACTGATTGAATGATAAGAACATAATTGTGTAGGGGTACTTCTGGAGGCAGCTAGGTGGTACAGGGGATAAAGCACTGAGTCTGAAGTTTATCTTCCTGAGTTCAAATCTAGCCTTAGACACTAGTTGTGTGACTCTAGGCAAGTCATTTTACCCAGTTTGCCTCATTTACTCGTCTGTAAAATGAACTGCAGAAGGAAATGGTGAACCATTCCAGTACCTGTCCCAAGAAAATTCCAAATAGGGTCTGAAAGAGTCTGCACACTTAAATGACTTAACAATTTACATTTATTAGTCTCTGCTTTGCTGTCAAACACTTAGGACCATGTATAGTGTCCATCTGACTTGCAGCTGAGACCTAGATATGTTACAGAATACAAACTCTGACAGCAGGGATTGTCTGACTTCTCTATTTGTATTCTCCCTCCCCCAGGGTTAGAATGCAGAGAGCACAACCCTCATTGGGTTGATCATATTCTAATGTCAATGAAGCTTGCCAAAATGACTTTTTTATGTAGAACCACATTAGACAAGCACTCACAAAGTGATTAGAAAAAATGATACAAAAGGATCAGGTAGAGTGCCCTGAGTTCAAATCTAGCTGTGTGACTGTGAGCAAATCACTTAACCCCAATTGCCTTGCTTGGGGAAAAACAAGACGACTCTCAAAGATCTCCCTTTAAAAACTTTAGAATTGAACATAAGCGCATCAGAGAAGCTGCAGGCAAAGCATTATTGAATTAGCTCAGAAGACACATGAGATGCAAGATGCTACAAGGTTAAGAAAAGCCACCCCACATGTTCATAGGGATTATTTGTGTCCCACTTGTGGCAGAACATCCCAAGCTTGTACTGATTTGATCAGCCACAGTAGGGCACACTGTAACTCCACCCTAACACAGTGATGCCATTTTGGTACTCTTTCAAAACAAAAGACAACTACCAATTTATATCCCCAGCATTTAGGACAGAGCAGTGCTTTTGTGCACAGTGAGCTATGGACCTGGAAAACCTGAGTTCAAATCCAGTCTCATTTTATTGGCTGTGTGCCATTGAACAAAACTGTATCTCCTTCTTTGCAAAATGGAGATGATAGTAATGGCATGACATCTGCCTCCCAGGGCAGTTTTATCAGATGAGACGATATTTATAAATTGTTTTAGCAAACCTTAAAGTGCTATAAAATGCTATTAGTCAGTGCTTCATTTGACCATTATGAACCCCAAAAGGTAGAGAACACTCGCTGGAAAGGGTCCTAATTTCAGATATCCTCGGACCACAGTGCGTGCCACTTAACAGATGCCTAATAAATGCTTAATGAATGAGTGAATGAATGACCTAAATCCTGAGGAGACGGTCCCTTGAGGGGGGGGGGGCCCGGGGGGGGGGCGGCGCAAGCCTAGTTTGCGCGCGCCTGCTCAGAAAGGTTTGGACCTTCCCCCCCCGCCCCGCCCCTTTTCTTCGCCCAAACCCCAAGTCTGGGGACAAAAACCTCGGGGCTCAGTCTCTACAAAGCAAAAACAAACACAGAATGCCTGATGCACGCCGCAATTGGGGCGCAAATATCGAAGAACGACCCCAGGGAGCGAGGAGAAAAGCAGTTGGGGGCCTGGGCAGCCACTGGCGGCGGGATGGAGTTCCGCGGAGGGGACAAGGTCTGGCCTGGACCAGAAGGCTTCGGCAGATCAGGCCAAGGGGGGAGACGCAATTATGGGGCAGGGGCGCGGCACTCACAGATCTAGGAGGTGACTGACCCGCCGGGAATGAGGCATGGCAGCCTTCTAGGCCGCGCCTGGCCCAGTGCCTTCGATCCTATTCCCTCAACTCCTAAAGTAGCCAGACCAGCTCTGATACTGCGGACCTCCCATCACGGGGCTCGGTTGACGTCAGCTGCGACATTCTTTCTTGAAGGCGGGAGCAGCTGGGGGGGAAGAGGCGGGACCACGAAAAGAAGTTGAAGACCTGCCCTCGTGAAGTCTCATGGTAATTGTAGTCCAAGCGTGAGCTTTGAAGGCTACCTAAGGGAAAGAACGTGAAATTTCTTGACAGATGCTTGGTTTTGAATTTGAATTACTGGTCCTTTTGACAAGGCCCTTATACTCTTTTGATCCTCAGTTTCTTTTGTAAAATTCTGTAAAGATTTTGGTTTAGATAAATTCTACAAACCCTAATTCTCCACTCATTTTTAAAATTAGTTTTTTCAAACAAAACATCACCTTTTTTTCTCTCCTACTGAACTTCCCTCCACCATTGAAAAAGCAAGAAAAACAAAACTCATGTTACAAACATGTAGAGCCAAGTAAAACAAAATTCTACGTGAGCCAAGGAAGTTCCCCTCCAAAGATGCCTCAGTCTGCACTTAAGTCATTCACCTCTTTCTATGAGTAAAGTGATATGAAAGTTTTGGGAAGAAACAGTTTCAACGTGAGTCTTCTGAAATTGATTGAATAGTACACTAATCAGAGTTTCTAAATCTTTCAAAGCTATTAATTTAAAAATATTTTTATCAATTTAAATTGTTCTCATGGTTCTATTTACTGTACTCTGCATCAATTCATGCAAGTTTTCCCAGATGGGTGGAATTACCTAAATAGTGAAGCCCCCTCAGGAAGCATGCAGAACATTCTTGCAAAACATTCACATTCCTATATGACCACTTGCCTAAACAATTCCTCTCATGACCAATGATAAACGAGATAAAGAAGGATGAGGTGCTACAACAACCAAGATCCTCTTAGCCCAGACATTGCTCTCTCTCTGGACTTCCCCCACCCACCTTGTGGGGAGCAAGTACCTTTGTTTTCCTATCTTTTCTCTTGTTGCTGAGGAAAGTTTCTGCATCAAACTGAAAACTTGGAAGCAGCCAATTCGGGGAACAGCCAGGGAGTGGGGTTATTGTTAGGGTAAATGTTTTGTACCTTGTTGAGTTCTTTGTTATTTCCTGCATGCTTTTTCTGAGCACCACATGGGAAATATCTTTTCTCATGAGAAAGAAAAAAATCCTTTTTTGCCCATTTTAAGTTTATTTCTTTTTAAGATGTCCTTGTAGAATTATCCCACACATGGTTTCTCTGAAGCCAGTCCCTTTATAATTCCTTACAGCACAGTAATATTATATCATATTCATATACCATAAAATTATTCCATCATTCCCCAATTAATTCCCCACTCTGTCAGTTTTCAATTTGTTGCCACTACAAAAAGGATGCTATAAATATTTTTTGTTACATGTAGATTCTTTTACTTTTCTTTGGTCTGTTTGAATAATACATTTAATATTGATATCTCTGGATCAAAGATATAACTTTTGAGGCATCATTACAAATTCCTTTATAGAATGGCTAGACCAGTTCACAGCTTCATCTATACTACCTATTGTGTACCTATTTTCCCAAAACCTCTTCAACATTTATCATTTCTTTTTTCCCCCAGCTGTAAGGTACAATCTCAGAGTTGTTTTGATATGCTTTTCTTCAGTTATTAGTGATTTTGGAGGATATTTTCATATGATTGTTGATAGCTTAGATTTCTTCCTCAAAAAAATAATCCTTTCTAAAAGGCCCCACATGTACAAGAATGTTTGTGGCAGCCCTTTTTGTAGTGGCTAGAAACTGGAAATTGAATAGATGCCCTTCAATTGGAGAATGGCTGAATAAATTATGGTATATGAATATTATGGAATATTATTGTTCTGTAAGAAACGATCAGCAAGATGATTTCAGAGAGGCCTGGAGAGACTTACATGAACTGATGCTGAGTGAAATGAGCAGAACCAGGAGATCATTATACACGGCAACAACAGTACTATATGACGATTAATTCTGATGGACATGGCTCTCTTCAACAATGATATGTTTCAAACCACCTCCAATTGTTCACTGAAGAAAGCCATATACACCCAGAGAGAGGGATGCGAAATGTGGACCACAACATAACATTCTCATACTCCTTGATTGATGTTTGCTTACATTATGTTTCCTTTATCTGATATATCGTTTGTGTAGATAAGATTTTCTTGCACAACAATGATAAGTTTGGAAATATGTATACATATATTCGGTTTGCCAATATTTTAACATAATTAACATGTAGTGGATATCCTGCCATCTAGGGGAGGGGTGGGGAAGTTGGGGGGAAAAATTTGTAACGGAAAGCTATGTAAGGGTTATTGTTGAAGAATTACCCACACATATGTTATGCAAATAAAATAAAATTTAAAAAAAAATAATCCTTTCTTATAAGTAACATGGATTTACTCTGTCCTCACTGGGAATGTTACATTTTTCTCTTCCCCCTTTCCTAAGATTATCCAGTACCCTTTTTCTGCCCTAGACTAGACTGGCTCCAACTGTGTTCTTTCTTGCTTTTGGAACTCAGTGACTGGCACCTCAATTCTGTTTTGCCATTTAATATTTGATTAGCTTTTAAAGTCATATTTACTTCATATATATAGCAAGAACAAATATACAGAGTTTCTCAACAATACTCAACAGATTTATTCCTCTTCACCTTGAGACACATATACAAGAAATAGAGTAATTCTGTTTAGGTAGTTTTAAAGATATAGACAGTGTTTGGTAGGCCAGTGCTAAATGTTTACCTCCAATCTCCCATGATCAAATCTCAGACAGTCACATATGTAATATCATTCTGAGTAGTTTGTGAATGCACAAAATTGCCGTTACCTAATTAACTGAATGACTGAGCAAAAAAAAAAACAAAAAACCCAATAATGTTTACATTTCTAGGTGTGTTTGGTGTCTCAGTATCTGATAGAGCACTAGCCCTGAAGTCAATGTGTCAAAGTTCAAATGTGACCTCAGACACTTAACACTTCCTAGCTGTGAGACCCTGGACAAGTCACTTGACCCCAATTGCCTCAGCAAATATGAATAAGTAATCGAAACTTTCTAACCCAAAGCTTGCAAAAGAGTTCTGAATGATCTCAGAGATGCTGAAGGAAGCCAGATGACTATAGGAATTCTTAGATCCTATGCAGGGCTTGTTTTAGGTCCAACCAAAGCCTGTGTTTTGGTTTTGCCTTATTATATTGAATGTTTATAGTAACCTACTGATTAGACATTTCATACTGCCTTTTCCTGGAAATTGCCTACAATCAGGTTTATTCTTATGCTTTTATGTGAACTTTATATAAAATAAAACTCACAAATACTCAAAGAGGAAACCACACTTTTTTCTGATTCTCTGATGAACGAAGAATAAAATTCTTTTTAAAATTTTTATTTTCCACTGACATCATTCCCTGATTTGATCTACCATGCTTCTTTACTCTGACTATAATTTCTACCTCTACCTCACTAAAATCTTTTTTATTTATTGTATGTTTTTGTATGTTAAAATATATGTTAAATCCTCTATGTGTAAATATATTTATACAGTTTTCTTGATGCACAAGAAAAATCAGATAAAAAAGGAAAGTAAATGAATAAGAAAACAAACTGCAAGTGAACAACAACAAAAAGAATGAGAGTGTTATGTTGTGATCCACATTCAGTTCCACAGTCCTCTCTCTGGGTGTTGTTGGCTCTCTTTGTTACAAGATCATTGGAACTGGTATCAATCATCTAATTGTTGGAAAGAGTCACATTCATCAGAATTAATCATCATATAATACTGATGTTGCCATGTACAATGATCTCCTGGTTCTGCTCATTTCACTTAACATCAGTTCATGTAAATCTCTCCAGGCTTCTGGGAAATCATTCTCTTGATCGTTTCTTATAAAACAATAATATTCCATAACATTCGTATGCCATAACTTATTCAGCTCTTCTCCAACTTACTGGCATCCATTCAGTTTCCAGTTTCTTGCCACTACAAAAAAGGCTGCCACAAACATTTTTTGCATATGTGGGTCCCTTTCCTTCCTTTAAGATCTCTTTGGGATATAGGCCCAGTACACTGCTGGGTCAAAGGGTATAACACAGTTTGATAACTTTTTGAGCATAGTTTCAAATTGTTCTCCAGAAATGGCTGGATCCGTTCACATTCCACCAACAATGTATTAGTGTCCCAGTTTTCCCACATTCCCTCCAACATTTGTCATTATCTTTTCCCATCATCTCACTAAAATCTTGAACTCCTTCCCTGGGTTCCCTAAGTCTTACAAGTAAACATTTACTTTGTTGGAATCCAGACCTCTAAACCATCTTGAATTCCTTCGTGTCATATCATTCATTGAGTGATAATGCCGATCCCCTTTCTAGCTCTTTTTACGAGCTGATTTCCATTTGAATGTCAAGCTTGGTTGTATTTATATACAGTTGTGCTTAGCATAGTGCTTTATCCATAGCAACCATGTATATGTGTTTGTGTATGTGGTTTTTATACTTAATGTGTATCAAGGGGTCTCCTATGAGAAAATTGCTATACTAGGCTCAAGGGGAGAAAGAGGCAACAAAAACATTCAGTTCTACTTTTCAGGGACTTTTCATTCTAGAGAGAATACCAGGGGGAACTAACAATCTATGGCAAATATATAGATACAAAGTTGGGGAAGGAGAAAACATTGTCATCTGGAAAGATAAAGGAAGGTTTCTTAGAGCAGTGACATCTGATTTTAATATTAAATATAAGAATTCTGACAGGCAAAAATTAGAAGAGAGTGCAGTTCAAGCAAAGTTAGTTTGTGCAAATGCATTTAAGTGAAAATGAAATGTTTGATTTTGAACTACTAGGACTCCAATTTATCTGGACTTCAGGAAATATATGAAATATAGTTAGTAAGATATGTTGAAGCCAAATTGTGAGAAAACTTGAATGATAAGATAGTTTGTATTTAATCTTAGAGCCAATTGTCAGGAACACTAATCTTCCTGAATTTAAAATTTGGCCTCACTGATCTGAGTAACTCACTTAATCTAGTTTGCCTCAGTTTCCTCATCTATAAATTAAGTTGAGAATTTGAATCTACAATTTGATTTGAGATACTCCAATATCTTTCTTTGTCAAGAAAGCCTCAAATGTATTCCTAGAGAGTAGGACACAACTGAAAACAAGTGAACAACTACCACAAAATGTCTTTGAGTTAGCCATACTGTACCTTAAAATTGTTACTTTGACAATTTTGTAAAAGATTAATTGGAGAAAGAAGAAACAAATAATAATAAACTATTCTTTTGGTGAGTCTCTTAGAGATGGAACTGCCTTGTATCTAGAAGGCTCTTTTGTCTGGAGAGTCACATATCAAATGGGAATACTTAGCAAAGTGCCTTCTCTGTTCTCAGCCTATATAACAACCCCTAGTAGGAAAAGGAAACTTTGGAATTTCATCCATGGGGACCATTTGGGACCTTCCCACTCCAGGACCCTGAATGGCTGTGACTTGGGATCCCCCACACAAGAAATTTAGGAGTTAGTGCTGTCCCAAAGTGGTGGTGATGTATGTTATTTGTTTCTTATATTATCTTTATTGTCATAGTGATAGCTGTGTCTGCTAGTTGTGCATTATTCCTGTCTTATGAGTTTCCTTTTCTTATATCTTGTCAGTAATCAATATTTTGAGCAATAATAACCTTGTACTCACTCCCTTTAAGTCTGTGCCTGTTGAATGTGAATTCCGAACCCAGATTAACTTTAAAGGGATGGGGGAGAGGGGGAGGAAGCAGGAAGAGTGATTAAGGCTACAATGGGATAAGAGGAATATTTCAACAACAACTGGGAAATTTGTTTTTTTTTAATTTTTTAATTTTTTATTAAAACTTTTTTTTTTTTTTTTGCAAAACATATGCATGGGTAAGTCTTCAACATTAACCCTTACAAGGGTTCCTGTTACAAATTTTTTCCCCATACTTCCCACCCCTCCCCTAGATGGCAGGATATCCACTACATATAACTGGGAAATTTGAAGGAAAGGAGGGTAAAAGAATTTGTAGTGCCAGTGGAATATCCAGATAGAGAGAGATTGCAGCTAAAGGATAAAAAAGATACAACAACACTATAGGTAGCAGCTAAAGTTTTTAGACCAAAGAAAGGATGTGGAGTCAGGAAGATATGAGATCAAATCCTGCACTAAAAGTTATATGACCCTATGAAAATTAGCCTCATCTAACTCATCTATAAAATGGAAATAATAATAGCATTTGCCTTCAATATTCCAGGAAGATGAAAGATTTGAATATTGGTATCTAAATGACCACCATGTATTAGATAATTTTCTTAATTTTTATATAGTTTCTAGTTTATCACCATTAAAATCTGCAGTGAAGAGAAACTGAGTTACAAAGTTTCCAAGCATATTGGTTCATTTAGCAAGGCTAGCAGTTGCCAATAAAACCCCTCAATGGCCAAGGATACAAAGTAATATTTTATATAGTTGGCAAAGGTGTAGGTTAGACTTACCTTTAGTCTGATTTGCAGGAGGGGACTCATGTCAGGGCCTATGGCAACAGGAAAAATACAAAGATAATTATCATTTTCTAGAAAATCCAGTGCTAAGCAACCCATGACTTAAAGCCAAGCTGATAATCTTATGATACCAAGGATTCATCTCCTTCCTCCTCACTTCCAGGGCAAGCTGTTGCCTAGAAAAATAAGGAAGTTAATACTCTTTTAAAGAAGTCAAACCATCTTATAAACTCTAATGTTAAAAAGTCAAACTGTTTTCAAAATCAAAGTAATGCATAAATACTGATCCCAGTGATTGAAACTAAGCTGTACCTCTTATTTGCTAATTGATTAATAATTGCTAAGTAATAGTCATTTCAAAAATTATATCAGTAAGAAAACCATGATTGTAATTTATAGCTACCAAAAGGGAAAGGGAAAGATGTATATTTCAAAGGTAAAATTGTAAAATTTATAACAAGCAAATGGAGAAAAATATTACATCAGTTCAGAATGTAAATTGATCAACAAAACTGAATAGAAATTATTTTGAAAGAGAAATTATTTTGGAATTTACAGCTAGCTGGGTAATATTTATTATAAAACTGAACCAGAAATTCTTTTACTCCTAACCAGTTAATCATGTGAGTAAAATTTTTGGAGATCTCAGCTAAATTATATACTATCAAGAAAGTTATAGTCACTTGTGTGATATTCCTAACAAATAAAATGATTGAACTGGAGCCAATAGAAAGAAAATTTAAAACTCATGACACTACTTTGCTTGATGGTACTACCTGCTACTTGCACATATCAAACATAAAATTTCATTCATTTATTCAATAAACATTAAGCACCTTCTGTGTTCCAGAAAGTGTGCTAAGCACTGGGAAATGCAAAAAGAAGTAAAAGACATTCCCTCCTCTCATGGAACTTACAATTTAATGGGAGGAAACAATATGGAAACAACTATGTAAAAAGTCAGCTACATATAGGATAAATAAGAAATAATAAATAAAACAAAACCACTAAAATTAAGGGGAGTTGGGGAAGGCTTCAGGTGCTGAGATTTTAGTTGGAAATTAAAGGAAGCCACAGAAGCCAGTAGATAAAGATGAGTAGAAGAGGGCATTCCAGGCATGGGAGAAAGCCATTCATGTAATCATTGGGTTTCAAAAGCAAGCTCAAGATTAACCAGGTGGGGAAAATTTCCTTTTCAGGAAGGAAATAGCACAATAGGAAAACAGAGTCAAGACTAAATGCCAGTCACTGTGTTAAGCACTTTACAACCATTAAATATTATTTTGATTCTCACAAAAAACCTGGAACAGAAGTACCTGTGTGATTTTTCTCTTTACAGATCAGGAAATTGAGGCAAAAAGATATAAAATAAGTTGCTTACTTAGCTAATAGATTTCTGCAACTGGAATGTAACTCAAGTTTTCCTGTACTGTTCCATTATTTTTTCCCATTATCTTTATTTGTGAACTTGATTTGATTTGGGAGAGGTTAACAAGTTCAGAGGGAGAAGGTCTCTGAACCTGGGGAGTCACAAGAGGTCTTTGATTTACATAATCTTTTCTCTTTTCATAGTCAAAAAGACTTAATGAGAGGTGGCTATAAAGTGAAAACTGTATACCTACTTTTTTTCTTTGCTTTGGGCTTACTTCTTCCAAACTAACTCCTTTTCTTCTTTGCACTAAAACAGTAAGGTTATCAATCTTCAGGAGGAAAAAGAACTTATCAGAATTCCATTGACCTGAAAAACTTTTGTGGAATTTAATTCTTATTTTTCCTTAAAGTCCTCAAAACTAAAGGAGTAAATTCCTGGAATTACCCGAAGTTCCAGGAATTCTCCCCTACAGTATCATGAAATGAATAACCTCTAAATCTCCAAAATCTACTAAGGTATTTTTTAGTAGTTATTCAAACTTTGATAATTTGACTTTATTTCTGTAATTTCAATATGACCAAGACTGAGATGACAGGGAAAAAAAATGTCTTGCAAGTTTTCTTTTCTTTTTTTGTTTTCTTATAAACTTTTGTAGAAACCCTAATGTGAGAGTACACTGTCCTGCTTACTGGGACAATTGCTTCAAGTATGAAATTTCATTAATCATTCCCAGAAATCTCAGCTCTTTGTTTGGCTCTAGTGCTTGAGCAGTTTTTTGGGCTGGCTTCATTTTTCCTTTTAGAAATCTTTCAAGGTAACAGAATCTACAAACAACACAAGCCTGATTCAAGACAAAGATTTTACTACATTTTATAAGACACAAAGACAAAATGATAAAACAGACATGTAGACAGGATAGATTTTTTTTTCTATCTAGGAGAAGGTAGATAGAAACCATCACTTAAAGCTGCCTGGCAAAATCAAAAGTTCATCTGGGTTGGCAGGGAGTATTTAGGAACACTGCCTTAGTCCAGAGGAGGAGTTAGGATCACAGGACATCAGAAGAGGAGGGAGTGGGGCCTCCCCTCAATTCCCAGTGAGACTTAAGGTGGCACTCATTTTTCTAATGTCTGGGCTGTTTGCAAAGATGGCAAGACTAAGTCAATCTTTAATCAAATCCATATTACTCTTGGCTTCCCTTTTAGTTATTTTAAGCTGGTACTTATTAAAATTGTCCTATTCTGGAGAGTGATTTTTCTTTCCTGCATGATCTAATGTTTTCTTAGAAAGCTAATTTTATCAAGGTCCAATTATCCTACATTGGCTGACAATGTCAGGGATTTTCTTTAGTCAAATTATGCCACTTTTTAAGAAACTTCCAAGTGTCTGCTCCATGGAATAAATGCATATGCCTTGCAGCCATGTTCTTTAGCATTTAATTCTTAGATACTGAGTTTCCCATATTACAGCCAAAGGTAGCTAACAAAGAACTACCTGTTCTGAAGATATTAATAGATTTGTGTGACTCAGACCCTAGAAACAGAGAAGTGTCTCAGTTTTAGTTTCCAGCTCACTCTAATGCTTGTAGAAGAATAAAAGAAACTATAAGGCCTGTCATAGCAAAAACCATTGACTAAGCAAGTAGAGATAATTTAAGAATCATTGGACTATCTGAAAGCCATGACCAAAAAAAGGCTAGACATTATATTTCAAGGAATCATAAAGGAAAACTGCTCAGATTCTTAGAGATACACAAAGTAGAAATAGAAAGAATTAACTTCTCATTTCCTGAAAAGAAATCTCAAAATGAAAATTCCTAGGAATATCCAAATTCAGAGTTTCTCTGCTCACTTCCTAAAAGTAGCTTCAAATGGAAAACTCCTAGCAATATTATAGTCCAAATCCAGAGTTTTTACAGTCAAATAAAAGCCATAGCAAGTAGCCAGAAAGAAAGAATTCAAGAACCATGGAGGCATAGTAAAGATCACACAAAATTTAGCAGCTTCTATATTTAAAAAGCAGAGAACTTGGAACATAATTTCCAGAAGGCAAAATATGTAGCTTTACAACTAATAATAATTTATTCAGAATCATTGGGTATAATCCTACAGGGAAAAAAAAATTTTAATGTAATATCAGAATTGAATAGAAACTTTCAAGTGCAAGCATAAGTATCAAAAAAAAATGTAAAAAATGGACAAACAATAAGGGATTAAACCAGAATAATCTATTTATATTTTAATATGGGAAAATGATGCATGTATCCCTTTAAAGCCTATTGTTAATTGAGAGATTATTCAAGAAGTCTAATTAGACAGGGAAGTAATTCTGTTGTACTTTGAGGATGAAGAATAGGAGAATAAATGAAGGCAAATGAGAACAAACTTAGGAAAAATATATCAGAATTGGGGTGCTAAAGTCAAAATTCACAGATATTCTTTTTGTGGTGGTAAAGAATTGGGAACATGAGCTGGGTAGGGGAAGAAGGGCAAAAGATACCAATTAAGGAATGGCTTAAAAGTTATAACATATAGTTTTGATGAAATACTATTGTGATATAAGAAAGGATGAAGGGGATAGTTTCAGGGAAATCTGATATTTCTATTAATTGATGCAATATTAATTGAACAGAACCAAAAGAACAATAGATAACATTAAAAAAAATTGTAAGATTAAAAACCTTGAATGACTTGGGGACTCTGATTAGTGTAATAACCAAACATGATTTTTGAGAACTTATGAAAATATACAACCCATTTGTTGATAGTAAGGTAAGATATAAGAGTACAGAATGAGATATATTTTTTTGACCTGAGAAACATAACAATTTGTTTTGCTTGACTTTAAAATGTTTGTTACAGGGGTTTTGTTTTTATTTCTTTCTTAGTTGAGGAAGAAGAATAGGTGGCAGGGATAAAAAGCACTTTTTTAAAAAGCAAAAAAAAAATTGCTTATTGAAAAAATTTTCTTAAGTAAAAATAACTTAGAAAGATTTTAAAATTCTGTTCAATCTAATGATAAGCTGTGATTCTAGAAGGCTGTTGATGAAGCATGCTAGTCACCTCCTAAAAAAGAAGTAATGTATTTAAAATTTTTGAACATGCCACATAAGAGAATTTGTTTTACTTGACAATGCATATTTTAAATAATTTTTATAGATGTCTTCTGTTTTTTATAACACAAAATTTATCTCTTATTTTTTCCCTTCTCAGAGAATCATTTCATATAGTATTTTTTAAAAAATAGTTACTAAAAATAGTATTTTTTTAAAGAGGAAAAAAATCAACACAATTGGTCAAACATTGGAAAAAAATCCAAAATAAGTGTAATGGATAATATCTATGTACCTCCTACTTCCACAAAGGGATGACTTTGTAATGCTCAGGGAGAAACTGAGATAGTATCACACATTAGAGATTAGATAATACTTTATTGATCAAGATATAAGACTAGCCAACTGAACAGGACTAATGTCACAAAGTATTCAGTGATCCATTGAGGAAAGTGATGGATTAATATAGGTTCCATAGCTTGGGGAGAAAGAACAGCTGAGAGATATCAGAGGTCCAAAAGAAACTATTAATTCAATTTGGATAGGTAGGGAGTGAGGGGAAGAAGAGTACTAAAGTTATAAATTCAGATAAGGAGTGGAGGGTGCTGGAGAAACTGAGACAGTAAGTCTGGGTCATAATGATAAGGGGTAGGTTGAGGCTGACCATCTGGAGGTTTTATAATTCCTTTGGAATGTGAGCCCAATTATTTCTGAAGGTCAGGAAGTGGGGATTGCTATTCTGGGACAGAGCA
This sequence comes from Myrmecobius fasciatus, assembly GCA_023553655.1. Taxonomy (NCBI): domain Eukaryota; kingdom Metazoa; phylum Chordata; class Mammalia; order Dasyuromorphia; family Myrmecobiidae; genus Myrmecobius; species Myrmecobius fasciatus. Next base: position 3,565 of record JAJPUD010016041.1, on the reverse strand, counting down.
ATTAAGGGAAGTTTGTACATGGGAACTGTAGCATTAAGGGAAACCTGGCAATTTAGGGAAACTGATATGTGGGAACTGTGCCTCGGGCATGGGAACAGAGAAATTGAGGGAAACTGATACATGTGGAACAACAACTTGATGTTGTCTTTTCATATCTCTTCATTCATGTCTTCTTAATCTTTATAATTTTGTTACAATTATTTTTCTTTTTTGGATATATGTACCATCCAGACTAGGTCTCTGGATAATCTTGGTACCAGCCCAAGTCCTTGGTCTTAGAAGAGGAGTGATGAGGCAGAAACTGATGTGGATGGTCAAATGTGGAATCTGTTTATTTTAAGTTCTCTCAGCCTTAAATGACTTAATACAATTACATCACCACAGCACAGTGAGTATGTGCTAACTATAAGCACCTTGCTATTATTATGTAAATGCATCTTTACAGCAAGTATCTGCTTCAAGTAGAACACAGGTTGTCACACCCTCCTGACTTCTCAGGAAGGCTGAGATACCCCCAAAGGGAAATGAGAGCCAAACCAGACACTGTCAGCAGGTTCCCTCTAGACTGAAGGGTCTTATACCTCATTGAGAGTTTCCCCCACTGTCTGTGGTCCTCTACAGATATATGATTATTCTTTCCATTTACATAATTGTAATGTTTATATTGTTTTTCTTGACTCTCCTTACTTTATATTCAGTGGATATTTCTATTTTTTCTTTATTCAATATATGTATCAGTTCTTTTTTTTTTATTTTTAACTTTTTTTTATTAAAGCTTTTTATTTGTATAACATATGTATGGGTAGTTCCCCAGCATTGATCTTTACAAAGCTTTCCATTACAAATTTTACCCCCAGTCCCCTCCCCTCCCCTAGATGGCAGGAAGTCCACTACATGTTAATAGTGTTGAAATGCTTGACAAGTTATGAAAGAAAAATCCTATCTGCAAGAAAAAAAAAAGAAAATCAGAGAAAGGCAACACAATGCAAGCAAATGTCAATAGAGATCATGAAAATGTTACCCTGTGGTCCATATTTCATATCCCTGTCTCTGGGTGCATATGGTTTTCTTCAGTGAACAATTGGAACTGGTTTGAGACAATTCTTTGTTGCAGAGAGCCATGTCCATCAGAATTGATCATCATGTAATACTGTTGTTGCTGTGTATGATGATCTCCTTGTTCTGCTCGTTTCACTCAGCATCAGTTCATGCAAGTCCCTCCAGGCCTCTCTGAAATCGTCCTGCTGGTCGTTTCTTACGGAGCATTAATATGCCATAACATTCATATACCATAATTTATTCAGCCACTCTCCAATTGATGGGCATCCCTTCAGTTTCCAGTTTCTAGCCACTATAAAAAGGGCTGCCACAAACATTCTTGCACATGTGGGTCCCTTTCCCTCCTCTAAGATCTCTTTAGGATATAGGCCCAGTAGAAACACTGCTGGGTCAAAGGGTATGCACAGTTTGACAAATTTTTGAGCATAGCTCCAAATTGCTCTCCAGAATGCTTGGATCCGTTCACAGTTCCACCAACAATGTATTAGTGTCCCAGTTTTCCCACATCCCCTCCAACATTCATCATTATCTTTTCCTGTCATCTTAGCCAATCTGACAAGTATGTAGTGGTACCTCAGAGTTGTCTTAATTTGCATTTCTCTGATCAATAGTGATTTGGAGCACCTTTTCATAAGATTATAAATAGTTTTAATTTCATCATCTGAAAATTGTCTGTTCATATCCTTTGACCATTTATCAATTGGAGAATGGCTTGAATTCTTATAAATATGAGACAATTCTCTATATATCTTAGAGATGAGACATTTATCAAAACCCTGAAATGTAAAGTTGATTTCCCAATTTGACGCTTCCCTCCTAATCTTGTCTGCATTTGTTTTGTTTGTACAGAACCTTTTTAACTTAATATAATCAAAATTATCTAGCTGGTGTTCAATTAAGAGTTCCAGATCTTCTTTGGAAATAAATTTATTCCATTTCCACAGGTCTGAGAGGTAAACTATCCTATGGTCCTCTAATTTGGTTATAATATCACTCTTTATATCTAGATCATGAACCCATTTAGATCTTATCTTAGTGTGCGGTGTTAGGTGTGGGTCCAGCCTTAATTTCTTCCACACTACTTTCCAATTTTCCCAGCAGTTTTTGCCAAATAATGAGTACTTATCCCCAAAACTGGGGTCTTTGGGTTTATCAAACACTAAATTGCTAACATTATAACCTAGGTTGTCCTGATATCCTATCCAATGCCACTGATCGACTGCTCTATTTCTCAGCCAGTACCAAGTGGTTTTGATGACCGCTGCTTTATAATATAGTTTTAGATCTGGTACAGCAAGGCCATCTTCATCTGTCTTTTTTTTTCATTAATTCCCTTGAAATTCTTGACCTTTTGTTCTTCCAAATGAACTTTGCTACTATTTTTTCTAGATCTGCAAAATAATTTCTTGGGAGTTTGATTGGTATGGCACTAAATAAGTAAATTAGTTTGTCATTTTTATTATATTCGCTCGGCCTATCCATGAGCACTTAATGTTTTTCCAGTTGACTAGGTCTGATTTTATTTGTGTAGAAAGTGTTTTGTAGTTTAGTTCGTATAGTTTCTGACATTTTCTTGGCAGATAGATTCCCAAATATTTTATGCTATCATCCGTTATTCTGAATGGAATTTCTTTTTGTATCTCTTGCTGCTAAACTTTGTTGCTCATATATAAAAATGATTTATGTGGATTTATTTTGAATCCTGCAACTTTACTAAAGTTGTGAATTGTTTCTAGTAGATTTTTAGTCGAGTCTGTAGGGTTCTCTAAGTATACCATCATGTCATCTGCAAAGAGTGATAATTTGGTTTCTTCATTACCTACTTTAATTCCTTTTATCTCTTTTTCTTCTCTTATTGCCAAAGCTAACATTTCTAATACAATATTAAATAGTAATGGTGACAGTGGGCAGCCTTGTTTCACTGCTGATCTTATTGGGAATGGTTCTAGTTTGTCTGCATTACATATGATGCTTGCTGATGGTTTTAAGTAGATGCTACTAAACATTTTAAGGAAAAGGCCATTTACTCCTATACTCTCTAGTGTTTTTAATAGGAATGGGTGTTGGATTTTATCAAATGCTTTTTCTGCATCTATAGAGATAATCATATGGTTTTTGTTAGTTTGGTTAT
>JAJPUD010016040.1:17695-34475 GCA_023553655.1 Myrmecobius fasciatus | reverse complement strand
TTGGTGGAACTGTGAACGTATCCAACCATTCTGGAGAGCAATTTGGATCTATGCTCAAAAAGTTATCAAACAGTGCATACCCTTTGACCCAGCAGTGTCTCTACTGGGCCTATATCGCAAAGAGATTTTAAGGAAGGGAAAGGGCCCCACATGTGCAAAAATATTTGTGGCAGCCCTTTTTGTAGTGGCAAGAAACTGGAAATTGAAAAGATGCCCATCAATTGGAGAATGGCTGAATAAATTATGGTATATGAATGTTATGGAATATTATTGTTCTGTAAGAAATGACCAACAGGAGGATTTCAGAGAGGATTGGAGGGACTTGCATGAACTGATGCTGAGTGAAATCAGCAGAACCAGGAGAACATTATACACAGCAACAAGACTATACGATGATCAATTTTGATGGACATGGTTCTCTTCAACAATGATGTGATTCAAACCAGTTGGGCTGCGATGAAGATAGTCATATACATCCAGAGAGAGGCCTGTGGGAACTGAGAGTGAACCACAACACAGCATTTTAACGCTTTCTGTGAATAGTTCCATGCATTTTGTTTTCCTTCTTAGGTTTTTTTTTCCTTCTTCTCTTTCTAGATCTGATGTTTCTTGTGCAGTAAGATAACTGTATAGATATGTATACATGTATTTTATTTGTCATATAATTTATCCTATCTAGCATGTATTAGATTACCTGTCATCTAGGGGTGGTGGGGGGGGGAAGGAAGGGAAAAGCTTGGGGAAAAAAGTTTTTGCAGAGGTCAATGTAGAAAAATCACTCATATGTTTTGTAAATAAAAAGCTTTTAATAAAAAAAAATATTAAAGGAAAAAAAAAAGAAGACAGGCACTTTTTTCATTTTTTCCCGTTATCCCCAGAACTTAGCATGTATTTATATAATGTTATCAGTGCCATGTTACTATGTGAATAGGTTCAGAGAGTCAGGGCTTATGTCTTATATAAAATTTGTCAATCCTGTAGCACCTAGCTTAACATTCTATCCTTAATAGAGATCCAGTAATTTTTGTTTTGGTCCATGAATGAATGGCTATCACAATAGAGTGTTTCACAATAGAGTGTTTCATATTCTTAAGAATCTTTGAGAGGAGACAAAGCCAAAAAATGGCAGAGAGTAGACATGACTTTCTGTGACCTTTTCTGACCTTCTTTAAAATCAACAACAGATTAAGCCTCTAAAATGGTTTTTGAGTCAAAGAACCCATAAATATTTGGAGTACAACACATTCCCAGAAGAAGATACCTTGGAAGAAATTCAGAACAGGTCTGATTCAAATGGGCAGGGGGACTATCTTCTGAGTCCAAATCACAGCACACAAAACCTGGGCAAGGAGCTGGGGTAAAGAGCATTGCATCTTCCACCCACCTGGGAATCTTCTGTGAACCTCTTAGGCTACTCTACCCTGGTTGCGAGCATGTGGTTTGACAGATTTGCTACCAAAAAAAAATGCTTTGAGGGTTTTTTTTTTCACCATAACTGGGATCTCCTCTTTCAAGAACTGTATATGTCATTCCCTCCAACACTATCAAATTTCTTTTGCTTTCATGCCTTTGCATACTACTCTGTTTCAGATACTTTGTCTATCAGTCTTTAAACAACAACACAAATATTTTTCTTCACTAATACACTCCTGATGTCAACAGAAAGTGGAGTACTTCACTAATATTCTTATGATATCAGGGAACAGAGAAGACTTCCACTACTTTGGCAGAATTGTGAATCACAAATCAATACCAAACCTAGTCAGAATTACACCACACTGAAACTCAATCAGCTGAACTGCCCCAGGTCAAACTAAAGTAGCTGTTGGCATTTTCATTAAGAGCAGACCTCAAGACAAAAACAATGGAGGAATAAAAAAGAACTTTCATCATGGACAACTTTTAGGGAGAGAGAGAAAAACAGACCTCAAATCCTGAGGTTCCTAAAAGCAAATTAACTCCAGATGAAACCTCAAAGAAAGATATGATCTGGGTCCCATTTTACAAGGTTTTCTTGGAAGATTACATAAAAGATCTTTAAAGAGAGTTAGAAGAAAAATGGGGAAAGGAAATGAGATTAATGTAAGAAGAGATGGGAAAAGCATATAACTTTCTACAAAATAAATTTGATGAAATGCAAAAAGCATATAGTGCCTTTAAAACAATGAAAAACAAAATTTGTGAAAGAAGAAAATTGCAATGAAGAAAACAATTCAGTTGGCCAAATAAAAGGGAGTTTAAAAAGGTAACTGAAGAAAATAATACACTAAAAATTAGAACTGAACAAATGGAAGAGAATAACTCAATAAGATCTCAAGAATCTGTCAAACAAAAAATGAAAAACAATAGAGGAAAATATGAAATGCCTCCTAAGAAATCAAAACTGACCTGGAAAATAGATCTAGGAGAGACAACCTAAGGATTATTGGACTTCTTGAAAGCCATGATGAAAAAAAAAGAACCTAGATATTATCTTACAGGAAATCATATAGGAAAATTGCCCTACTATCTAAGAATCAGAAGGGTAAATAGCCATTGAAAGAATTCACAGAACGCCTCCTGAAACAGACCTCAAAATTAAATGCCCAAGGAATATAGTGACTAAATTTCAGAACTATGGCACCAAGGAATAGATATTGCAAGCAGCCAGAAAAAAAAAAAAAAAAAAAAAAAAAAAAAAAAAATTTAATATCACAAGGAGCCACACTTAGGATTACCCAGGATGTACAACTTTCACTTTAAAAGTTTGAAGGGCCTGGAATCTGATATTCTGATAGGCAGAAGAACCAGGATTATGGACAAGAATAAGCTATCCAACTAAAATGAGCATTATTTTTTCAGGGAAGAAGATGAGCATTCAATGATACAGGTGAATTTCATCTATTTCCAATGAAAAGACCTGAAGTGAACAAAAAATTATTCTTCAAACACAGACTAAAGAGAAACATTAAAAAAGTTAAAAAAAGAAAGAAGAACTATATTTCTGCTATGGGTATATTTAGAGAGTGTGGGTATAATTTGATTTTATTATGATAATATGAAAGAGAAACAAGAGGTAAAAATGGGATCATAGTGGAAAAAGAGGGAAAAGGAGGTAAAATAAGAGAAATTATATCTCATAAAGAGGCAAAGAAGTCCTATTATAATTGAGGGAAATAAGAGAGAGGGATGAGCATTGTGTGAATCTTACTCTCATCAGATTTGGCTCAAAGAGATAATATCAGACATATTTGGTTTCACATAGGAACTTGTCTGACTTTATAGGGAACTGGGATGGAAAAGAGGAAAAGAAAAGGTAAGACTAATAGAAGGGAAAATAGAAGTATTGGGGGAAAGGGTTACAAAATGAGAAGGGTTGATTGAGGAAACTGGCTATCAAAAGCAAAATATTGGAGAGTAGGGAAGGGGAAAAGGAAAGAGAAATGCATAACAGGGTAAATAAGATGGCAGAAATACAGAATTAGTTATTATTACTGTGAGTGTGCATGGGATGAACTCTCCCCTAAAACAGAATCAGATAGCAGAGGGAACTAAAAGCCAGAATCCTACAGTATGTTGTTTATAAGAAACTCATTTAAAGAATATTGATATATACAGAGTGAAGGTAAAGGGTTGCAGCAGAATCTATTATGCTTCAGGTGAAGTAAAAAACAAACAAACAAACAAACAAACAAAAAAACAAGGGTAGCAATCTTGATCTCAGATCAAGTAAACTCAAAGATGGATCTAATTAAAAGAGATAAGGAAGGGGCAGCTAGGTGGCGCAGTGGATAGAGCACCATCCCTGAAGTCAGGAGGACCTGAGTTAAAATCTGGCCTCAGACACTTAACACGTCTTAATTGGGTGACCCTGGACAAGTCACTGAATCCCAATTGCCTCAGCATAAAGAAAAAAAAAACTATATTATTGGGGGATCTCAAACTTGCTCTCTCAGAACTAGATAAATAGAGCCACAAAATAAATAAGAAAGACGTTTAAGAGATAAACATAATGTTACAAACGTTAGGTGGGATGGGGCTTCAGATAAAATTGAATGGAGACAGAAAGAAGTTTATTTTTTTCTCATTGCTTTATGGAACCTATACAAAAATTGACCATGTATTAGAGCATAAAAATCTGAAAGTCAAATGCAAAAAAGCAGAAATATTAAATGCATTTTTTCAGTCCATAATGCAATAAAAATCACAGGCAATATAAAGCCAGAAGAAAACAGACCAAAAATTAATGGAAATTAAATAATCTAATCCTAAAGAGTAAATGAGTGAAACAAGAAATCACAGATACATTCAGCAACTTCATCCAAGTGAATTACTGTAAGACAACACTGAGATAACACTACACACCTGTCAGATTAGCTAAGATGCCAGGAAAAGATCATGATGAATGTTGGAAGGGATGGGGGAAAACTGGGACACTAATTCATTTTTGATGGAACTATGAACGTATCTAGCCCATTCTGGAGAGCCATTTGGAACTATGTTCAAAAAGCTGTCAAACTATGCATATCCTTTGATCCAGCATGTTTCTTTTGGGTCTTTGTCCCTAAGAGATCTTTAAAGGAATGAAAGAAATGTTTGTGGCAGTCCTTTTCTTAGTGGAAAGAACCTGGAAACTTAGCGGATATCCATCAGTTGTAGAATGAATGAATAAGTTATGGTATGTGAATGTTCTTGATATTATTTTTTTTCTATAAGAAATGATCAGGAGAATGATTTTAGAGAGGTCTGAAGAGACTTACATGAATTGATGCTAAATGAAATGAGCAGAACCAGGAGATCCCTGTACACAGGAAGATCAATATTATATGACAATCAATTCTGATAAGTGTGACTCTTTACAACAATGAGGTGATGACTGATGTCAGCTCCAATTATCTAGTGATGAAGAAAGCCATCTACACCCAGAGAGAGGACTGTGAGAACTGAACATGTATCACAACATAACATTCTCACTCTTTATGTTGTTGTTCTCTTGCATTCTGTTTTCTCACTCATTTGCTTTCCTTTTTCATCTGATTTTTCTCATGCAGCAAGAGAATTTATAAATATATTTATGCATATTGGATTTAACATATATTTTAACATATTTAACATATATATTGGATTGCTTGCCATCTAGAGGAGTGGGTGAGGGAAAGGAGGGTAATATCTGAAACACAAGGTTATGCAAGGGTTAATGTTGGAAAATTATCCATGCATATATTTTGAAAATAAAACAACTTTAAAAATTAAAAAAAAAGAAGCAAAAAAAAAATCCTAGAAAAAAGTAAGACCAATGATATATTGTAATGGTGTTAAACTCAAATAGAAAAGGAAATCACTGAACCATCATAAGGATCTCTTGCATGTAGAAATAAGAAATATGTATTTAAAATAACTAATGATACATGGCACTATATACTACTTGTTTATGAGGAGTAAAAACAGCAAGGGAAACTGAAGCTATACCTTTATATTCATTCTTTTATTTGTGCTAAATGAATGTTGCATAAACTTTAAGACAATTCACCATGGATTCATTGTTTTCTTTTTTTTTTTTTCTTTTTTTTCTTTTATTTTTATTTATTTATTTATTTATTTTTGTTTTCTTTTTTTTGTTTGTTTTCTTTCTTTTTTTTTTTCAAATGTCTCCATGTCTCATTGAGCAATGGAAACCACACTAGATTCTAAATAGGAACATGATTATTTCTGATTAAAAGAATTCTGGAGACTAAATGTGTAAAAATTCCAGTCCAAAAATGTTTGTTCTTTAGGTAACTGATCTCATCAAAAACAAATTATAGGCCTCAGGTTTCTGAAGGACTCCGGTGATACTATGTGCTATATATCTGGATTTATTTTATTTTGATGAGATCCCTTAGACTCTAAACATTTTTAAATGCTACTAAACTTGTTATATTTTTAAAAGGACAATGTCTCTCCAGAAATTTTCTTTCAGGATAATAGTAAATATTTTGTTCTTGCCACAGTTCATTCTCATCAACTGACCTAAAAAATGCAATGCTAAATTGTGAAAAGTTTCATTGCATAGCCACAAATGTGTAAGAATCCAGGACTCTGTTACCAATGAGATTGTCAATTAAACTCTGAACTTGTCCAAAGGACAAAGAGAGGTTTCTGCTTTATCATCTGTAGCTGCAATAATTCTATCACTTCAGACAAAATATCTCAACCCCTTAAATATTTACATGGGTATGAGATCAGTGACACTGGATGGATGAATACATCTTGGTATAGGGTTGATCATTTATTATGCAGGGGAGGGATTAGAGGTTTCATTTAGTCCTTTAGTAGTCTCATATATAGAATCAGAAAGAATTCTATTATAAATATTTATTTCACAAAATTATACAGGTTGTAGTAGTACCAAAAATGATACTGTAGCTATATGGGAAAAAAAAGCAAAATATTGCTTTGTGCTTATGAATTTCATTTTATATTAATACTTTAAATATGTTTAATAAGCATGAGCATACTATTATACTAGTATTTCTCATGTAATATGAGTTTGGAATTTTGTTCCAGTTCACTTTTCTTTATTCAATAAAATTAAAATTACAAGACTTTGGATGGTTGTTTATATATATCTTCCCAATTTAAAAATATTGTAATTTAAAGTTTTAGTTCCAAATTCTATTTTTCTCTGATGTCCTGCCCCCTACCCCTCACCCCAAGATGGTAAGCCATCATATGTTATAAATATGAAATTATGTAAAATATTTCTGTATTAATCATTTTGTATAAGAAAATTCAAAAGAAAAAGTTGAAAGAAGATAAAAAGTAGCATGCATCACTCTGGATTCTTTCAGTATTAGTTCTTTGTCTGGAAGTGGATAATATCATCATAAATCTTTTGGGAATATCCTATAACATTGTATTGCTGAGAATAGATAAGTTAATCAAATATTTTTCTTATTGGGTAAAATGATCTCCTGTTTCTGATCAGTTTACTTTACATCATTTCATGTAAGTCCTTCCATGCTTTTTTCTTTAAACATAGTACTTCTCATTGTTTTAAACCACAATAACATACCCTTAAAGTCATAACACAGCTTGTATAGTCATTCTACAATTGATAGTTGTCTTTGTGATGTTCAATTCTTAGCTACCACAAAAGAGCTGTTTTAAAAAATAATATTAAAAAAATAAATGGAAATTTTCCCCTTTTGGGGGGCATGTTTGTGGTATATATTTAGCAATAATATTGGTGTATCAAAGGGAATTCATAGTTTTATAACTGTTTTAGCATGTGTCCAAATTGCACACCAGAATGGTTAGATCACTTCATTATTTTGCCAATGGGGCATTAGAATCTCAATTTTCTCACATCCTGTCCAACATAAAATATTTTCCTTTTATATATCATATTAGCCATTCTGATAGGTATAAAATGGTATCTCAAAGTTGTTCTAAATTTCATTTCAATAATTAATAGTGATTTGGAGCATTTTTTTCATATGACTATGAATACCTTTGAATTCTTAGTCTGAAAACTGTATATTCATATCTTCTGATCATATATCTGTTGGTGAATGACAAATTCTTTTTCTAAACTTCACTCAGTTTTTTATATCTTTGAGAAATGAGGGATGCTGTGAAAAAAAAAAAACTCCACTTTCAGTTTTCCTTCTAATATTGCTTGAATTAGTTTTGTTTGAGCAAAAACACTTTAACTTAGTGTAATAAGAATTATCTATTCTACATTTTGTAATTATCTTCATATTTTATTTGGTCCTAAATTGTTCCCTTATTAATAAATCATAACAGATAATCTAATACTTGCTTTCTTAATTTGCTTATGATAAAATAGGTGTAAATTATGCATACTTTTGACTTCATCTTGGTGTGTAGAGTGAAATGTTGTTTTAACCTGGTACATACCTTAATATTTTCCAGTTTTTCAAGGTTTTTTTGGTCAAATGATGAATTTTTATTCCAAAAGTATGTATACATGTTTAGTTTTATTATATACTAAATGACTATGTCCATGCACTATAAAGTAATTTGTACCTAATCTATTCCATTGATACAACACTCTTTTTTTACCTTATCTATAACAGAGTGTTTTGATAATTACTACATTTTAAAATTGCCAGGAGATCAATTCTGCTGGATCACTTATTTTCACATTTATATTGTTTCCCTTGATATCCTTGTATTTTTTTTTCTATTAGATGATTTTTTCATTATTTTTTCCAACTCTATAAAATACATTTTGGATAGTTTGATTGGTATTGTACTGAATAAATATATTAATTTAGGTGAAATTTTTATTTTATTATATTGGATTAGACTATACATGAATTGTCAATATTTTCAAATTGTTTAGATTTATGTTTTTCTGTGAAAAAACTTTTATAATAGTATTGCTATATTTCCCAGGTTTATCTTGTCAGGTAGTATTTTAAATTACTTACAATTATTTTAAATATTGTTTTTTTTTCAATATCTTACTGTTGGACTTTTGGAATAATGCTGATGATTTATGAGTTTGTTTTGTATAGTGCAACTTTGTCAAAGTTGTTAATAATTTCAAGTATATTTTTATTCAATTCTCTTGGATTTTCTAACTACATCATCATATAATCTGCAAAAAATTACAGCTTTGTTTTGCCATTGCCTATTCTATTTTTTAAATATTTTTTTCTTTTCATATTGCTGTAGCTAATATTTCTACCATAATATTAAAAATAGAGTTGATAATGGGCATCATTATTTCCCCCTTGATGTTATTCATAAGGCTTCCAGGTGATCCTCATTGCAGATAATCCCTTTTGATGGTATTAGATAAATAAAGATTACTTATCACATGATGGTAAGTTCCCTTTTTTCCTTTACCCTATAGTTTTTTTGTTTTTAATAGAAATGGATGCTACATTTTAAAAGGTGTTTTCTGCAGTTACTGAGATAATTGTGAAATTTCTGTTGGTTTTATTATTTATATGATCCATTATGCAGATGGTTTTGCTAATACTGAATCACTTTTACATTCCAGATGTAAATCTCATGTGATCACAGTGCATGAGCCTTGTGATAAACTGTAACCACAATTCTAGATTCCATTTAAAATTTTTGCATCAATACTCTTTATAAAAATTGATAAAATTCTGTGTTTTGCCTGTTCTAGGATTGGATATAAGCACCAAATTTATGCTGTAAAAGAATTTCATACGATTTCTTCTTTGCCTATTTTTTTTTTCATATAGCTTATATAGCATTAGGATTAATTGTTCTTGTAAAACCATCTGGTGCTGGGGAATTTTTCTGTGTTCCAGTTTTTTGTCCCAATTTTCCCACATCCCCTCCAATATTTATCCTTATCTTTTTCCTGTCATTTTAGCCAATCTGAGAGGTGTGTAGTGGTATTTCTCTTATCAATAGTGATTTAAAGTACCTTGTCATAAAATTAGAAATAGTTTTAATTTCTTCATCTGTTCATAATTGGAGAATGGCTTGTACTCTCATAAATTCGAGTCAGTTCAGTATATAATTTAAAAATGAACCCTTTATCAGAACCCTTAATTGTAAAAAAAAATGACTTGCCAATTTATTGCTTCCATTCTGATATTGTCTGCATTAGTTTTGTTTGTACAAAAACTTTTTTTTCATTTAATATAATCAAAATTATCTATCTGGTGTTCAATTATGAATTTCAGTTTTCTTTGGACACAAATGACTTCCTTCCCCAGAGATCTGACAGATAAACTATCCTATGTTCCTCTAATTTGCTTATAATATCACTCTTTATGTCTAAATCATGAACCCATTTTGACCTTATCTTGGTATGTGATGTTAGGTATGGATTGAGCCCTAATTTCTTCCATACTAGTTTCCAATTTTCCCAGCAGTTTTTGTCAAATAATGAGTTCTTGTCCCAATAGCTAGGGTCTTTGGGTTTCTCAAACACTAGATTGCTATAGTTATTGACTATTTTGTCGTGTGATCATAATCTGTTTCACTGATTACCTATTCTATTTCTTAGCCAGTACCAAATGATTTTGACTGCTGCTTTATAATATAGTTTTATGTTTGACACCAAAAGTCCACCTTTATTATTATTTCTTTTCATTAATTCTCTTGAAATTCTTGACCTTTTGTTCTGTCAGATGAACTTTGCTACTATAATTTTTTTTCTAGATCTATAAAACCATTTCTTGGGAGTTTGATTGGAATGGCACTAAATAAGGAGATTAATTTAGGTGGTATTGTCGTGCTTATTATATTCATTCATTCTATCCCTGAGCATTTGATATTTTCCCAACTGATTAGGCCTGACTTTATTTGTATGGAAAGAGTTTTGTAGTTGTGGTCATATAGTTCCTGTCTTTCCCATGGCATATAGATTCCCAAACATTTTATATTATCAATAGTTATTTTGAATGTAATTTCTTTTTGTATCTCTTACTGCTAGACTTTGTTTGGAATTTATAAAAATTCTGATGATTAATGTGGATTTATTTTGTGTCCTGCAACTTTGCTAAAGTTGTGGATTTTGTCTAGTAGTTTTTTAGTTGATTCTCTAGGGTTCTCTAAGTATACAATCATATCATCTGCAAAGAGTTATAATTTGGTTTCCCCATGAACTACTCTAATTCCTTTAATCTCATTTCCTTCTCTTATTGCCAAAGCTTACCTTTCTAATATAATATAGAATAGTAATGGTGATAGTGAGAACCTTGTTTCACTCCTGATCTTATTGGCAATGGGTTCAGTTTGTCCCCATCACATATGATGGTTGCTGATGGTTTAAAATAGATACTACTACTCATTTTGAGGAAAAGTTCATTTATTCTTAAACTCTCTAGTGTTTTAATAGAAATAGGTGTTGGATTTCATCAACTGCATCTATTGAGATAATCATATGATTTTCATTAGCTTGGTTATTGAGGTAGTTGATTATGCAAATAGTTTTCCTAATATTGAAACAGTCCTGTATTCCTAATATAAATCCTACTTGGTCATAGTGTATTGTTATAGGGATGATTTTCTATAATCTCTTTGCTAATATTTTATTTAAGATGTTTGCATTAATATTTATTAGGGAAATTGGTCTATAATTTCCTTTATCTGTTTTCACTCTACATGGCTTAGTTATCAACACCATATGTATGTCATAAAAAGACTTTGATAGGTCTCCTTCTTTCCCTATTTTTTCAAAGAGGTTATATAGTATTGGAATTAATTGGTCTTGGAATGATTGGTAAAATTCACATGTAAATCTATCTGGCCCTGGAGATTTTTTCTTAGTTAATAGTTTGCTCTATTTCTTTTTTCTAAAATGGGACTATTTAAATAAGTTATTTCCTCTTCTGTAAACCTGGGCAGTCTATATTTTTGTAGGTATTCCTCCATTGCATTTAGAATATCAAATTTATTGGCATGTACTTGGGCAAAATAACTCCTAGTTACTGCTCTAATTTCCCCTTCATTGTTAGAAAGTTCTTTCTTTTCATATTTGACAATAGCAATTTGATTTTCCTCTTTCCTTTTTCTAACCAAATTAACTAAAGGTTTATATATTTTTTTCCATGAAGCCAATGCTTAGTTTTGTTTATTGATTCAATAGTTTTCTTATTTTCAATTTTATTAACCTCCCCTTTTATTTTCAGAATTTCAAATTTGGTATTTAATGGAGGGTTTTTAATTTGTTCTTTTTTTTAGCTTTTCTAGTTGCAAACCCAATTCACTAACTTTCCCTTTCTCTATTTTATGCATGTAAGCGTCTAGAGATATGAAATTTCCCCTTATAACATTTTGGCTGCATCCCACAAATTTTGACATTTTGTCTTATTGTCATTCTCTTGGATGAAATCATTGATTGTGTGTATGATTTGCTGTTTTGCCCATTTATTCTTTAGGATTTGAATATTTAATTTCCAATTAATTTTTGGTCAGTTTTCTCCTGGCCTTACATTGCATGTGGTTTTCATTAAGTCATGATCTGAAAAACTGCATTTTCTATTTCTGCTATCTGACTTTGTTTTATGGGAGAGTTGATCCCATTCACTTTCACAGTTAAACTATCTTATTCTGTATTTCCTGACACTTTATTTACCCAAAGTTATGCTTTTCTCTTACTTTTTCCCCTTCCCTACTCCCCAATTTTTTTATTTTTGGTGACCAACTCCCTCAACCAGCCCTTCCCCTTTATAGCCTCTGCCCATTTTTTACACCTTTTCCCTAATACTTCTGTTTTCCCTTCTCTTAATATTTTTGTTTCTTTTTTTTCTTTCCCTCCCACTTCCCTATTAGGTGAGAAAAAGTTTCTCTGTGAAAGTAAATATGTCTGATATTCTCTTTTTGAGCCAAATCTGATGAGAGTAAGATTCACACAATGCTCATCCCCCTCTCTTCTTTCTCTCAATTATAATAGGTCTTCTTTGCCACTTTGTGAGATGTGATTTCCCTTATTTTACCCCCTTTTTCCTCTTTTTCTAGTATGATCCCCTTTCTTCCTCTTGCTTCTTTTTCATATTATCATAATAAAATCAAACTATACTCATACTCTCCAAGTATACCTATAACAGAAATATTGTTCTCATGATTTCTTTCTTTTTTAACTTTTTGTGTTTCTCTTTAGTTCTATTTGGAGATAAAAAATTTTGTTCCGTTCTGGTCTTTTCATTATCAATAGGTGACATTCACTTATGTCATTGAATGTCCACATTCTTCCCTGAAAGAGAATGGTCGTTTGAGATAGATAGTTTATTCTTGGCTTTAATCCAAGTTCCTTTGCCCTTTGGAATATCATATTTCCGGCCCTTCAATCCTTTTAAGCAGAAGCTGCTATGTCCTTGGTAATTCTATATGTAGTTCCTTGGTATTTAAATCGTTTTTTTTTTTCTGGCTACTTGCAATATGTTTTCCTTGGTGCCATAATTCTGAAATTTAGCAACTATATTCCTTGGGAATTTAATTTTGGAGTCTCTTTCAGCTGGTGATCTGTGAATTCTTTCAATGACTTTTTTCCTTTTGATTCTAAGTTAGTTATCAGGGCAGTTTGCCTTTATATATATTGTAATATATTGTCTAGGTTCTTCTTTTCATCATGGATTTCAGGAAGTACAATAATCCTTATGTTGTTTATCCTAGATCTATTTTCCAGGTCAGTTTTTTTCCTAGGATGCATTTCATATTTTCTTCTATTTTTTCTTTTTGTTTTTGTTTTTGTTTTTGTTTGATTCTTGAAGTCTTGAGTCATTCAATTCCATTTTTTCAGTTCTAATTTTAGTGCTTTATTTTCTTCACTTACCTTTTTTAGATCTTTTTGTCATTGGCTAAATTGAATTTTTTGCTCATTACATTTTTTTTTCCATTTCACAAAGTTTGTTTTTCAGTGAATTGGTGTCTTTTGCTTTTTTTCTTCTTTCCTGAGGCAATTTGGGTTTAGTGACTTGCCCAGGGTCACACAACTAGGAACTTTTAAGTATCTGACACCAGATTTGAGCTCTTCTTCCTAAATTCAGGGCTGGTGTTTGGTGTCTTTTTCATATATATATATATATATATGTATGTGTATATATATATAGGGCATTATATGCTTTTCCATTCCTTCTTGCAATGTTCGCTTTTCCTTTCCCCGTTTTTCTTCTCTCTTAAACTCCTTTATGCAATCTTCCAAGAAAGTATTGTGAAAGGGGCACTAACTCATATCTTCCTTTGGGGCTTCATTTGGAGTTGCTTTGCATTTAGGAAACTCAGGATTTGAGGTATGTTCTCTTTCCTCATAAAAGCTGTCTATGAGGAGAGTTCTTTTTTGGTTTTTAACTCATTTTTTTTAAGAATTGAGCTCTGCTCAATGTAAAGCAGAGACTGCTGCTTTAATTTGTCCTGTGGCAGTTCTGTTGATTGATTTCTGGTGCTGGCTAATTGTGGCTAGGTCCAGCAGTCTCCCAGGACTCAGTGGTATACAATTTGCCTTGGGTAGCAAACCTGCCAAACTTCCCGCTTACAACAAGGCAGAGTAGCCTAAGAGAGTCACAGAAGATTCCATGGTTCATGGAAGCTTTGACTCCCTACCTCAGCTCCTTGGCCCAGTCTCATTGCCCTTTGGTCTGGGTTCAGCAGACTGTTCCCCTGCCTGTTTGAAACAGACCTGTTCTGTAGTTCTTACAAGGTACCTTCTTTTGGGAATGTGCTATACTCTAAATATTTGTGGTTTCTTTGACTTCAAAACCAGTTTAGAGGCTTAATCTACTCTTGGTTTCAGAGTAGATCAGAGGAGGTCATAAAAAGTTGAGTCTGTTCTCCACCATTTTGGCTCCTGGAATTTTCCTTAGGATGTTCATTAATGATGTTGTTCAATTTCTTTTTTATAAGAGTAGGTTAATTATAATTTTTATTCTTTTTTATTGGGATAATTTTCATTTTGTAGATATTAATTTACTTAATTTAGAATTTAAAATTTATTGGCATATAAATGGGTGAAATAGTTCATAACAATTGTCTTAATTAAATCTTCATTTCATTGGTGAATTCACTCCTTTTATTTTGGTCCTGGTAATTTGGTTTCTTTCTTTCCATTGAAACAACCAAATGATTAACCAATGGTTTATCTATTCTTTTGTGGTTGTTCATGGTGGGGATGTTTTCATTAAATCAACTTCCGGCCAAGATGGCGAATGGCAGACAGCTTTCTCTGTGAACTCCTGGGACCTTCCCTCAGACCCAAAGTGAGCCTTCGAACTGGTTTTGGAGTTAGGGCTCTGCCAAACATTTGGACTACAATGCACTTCTATCAAAAATCTACCTTGAAAGAACTCCGGAGAAGGTTAGCCTCAGGGGAAATTGGCCACTGGTCTCAATCAGACTCCAGCCGGGGCAGAATTAAGGGCTGCGATAGAGGGGCAGATTTTAGGTACCCAGGAAGCCCTGGGAGATGCCTGGGCCACTTTGCTCTGCTTGCGGGCAGGTGCTTTGGCAGATCTGCCTTTGGTAAAGGGTGGATTGAGAGCAGTTGAAAACGTGGTCCTAGTGCGAATCTAGCCCGACCAGCCTCAGACCGGAAGGCAACTCGGCAAACTGCTCCAAGGAAAACACAAATTATTGCAGCATTCTCTGCTTTTGACCAATATTCCAACTTTAAATCATGAGCAAGAAGCAGAAGAGAGCTCTCACCAGAGAAAGCTTTTACGGAGAAAAAATAGAACAGTCCCCAGATCCTGACATTATGAAAACAATCCCAGATGAAGCCACAAAGGCAGACTTAAGTTGGTCTCCCTTTCAGAAGGCTTACCTGGAAGATCGCATTAAGAATCTCAAAAGAGACCTACAAGAACAATGGGGAAATAAATTGAGATCAGGGCAACAGAAATATCAAAAACTGGAAAATAGGACTGGTGAATTGGAAAAAGAAAACAGTTCATTGAAAAACAAAATTGGTAAATTGGAAAAAATCACCAATTCACTGGAAAATAAAAATGGTGAACTGAAAAACAAAATTGGTGAATTGGAAAAAGACAACAATTCACTGAAAAACAAAATTGGTGAATTGAAAAAAGACAACAATTCGCTGAAAAATAAAACTAGCAAAATGGAAAAAGAATGTGAATGGGATGAACTCTCCCATAAAACGGAAGCAGGTAGCGGACTGGATTAAAAGCCAAAATCCTACAAAATGTTATTTACAAGAAACACATCTAAAGTACAGAGATACATACAGAGTGAAGGTAAAGGGCTGGAGCAAAATCTTCTATGCTTCTGGTGAATGAAGAAAGGCAGGGGTAGCAATCCTTATCTAAGATCAAGTAAAAACAAAAATAGATCTAATTAAAAGAGATAAGGAAGTCTGATCATAACCAGTGGCCGATTTCCCCTGACTCTAACTTTCTCTGGCAGAGGAAATTAGAGTAAAAATTAGGAGTTTCTTTGCCCAACTTTATGCCAATAAATTTGATAATGTAAATGAAATGGAGGAATATCTACAAAAATATAGATTGCCCAGATTAACAGAAGAGAAAATAAATTATTTAAATAGCCCTATTTCTGAAAAAGAAATAGAACAAGCTATTAATCAAATCCCTAAGAAAAAATCTCCAGGGCCAGATGGATTTACATGCGAATTTTACCAAACATTCAAAGAACAATTAATCCCAATACTATATAAACTATTTGAAAAAATAGGGAAAGAAGGTGTACTACCAAATTCCTTCTATGACACAGATATGGTGCTGATAGCTAAACCAGATAGGGAGAAAACTGAGAAAGAAAACTATAGACCCATTTACCTAATGAATATTGATGCAAAATTTTAAATAAGATTTTAGCAACAAGATTACAGAAAGTCATCCCCAGAATAAAACATCATGACCAAGTAGGATTTATACCAGGAATGCAGGGCTGGTTCAATATTAGGAAAACTATTAGCATAATCAAATATATTAATAACCAAATTAATAAAAACCATATGATTATCTCCATAGATGCAGAAAAAGCCTTTGATAAAATCCAACAGCCATTCCTATTAAAAACACTGGAGAGTATAGGAGTAAATGGGCTTTTCCTTAAAACGATTAGTAGTATCTACTTAAAACCTTCAGCAAGCATCATATGTAATGGAGTCAAACTAGAACCATTCCGAATAAGATCAAAAGTGAAACAAGGCTGCCCACTGTCACCATTATTATTTAATATTGTCTTAGAAATGTTAGCTTTGGCAGTAAGAGAAGAAAAAGAGATTAAAGGAATTAGAGTAGGTAATGAGGAAACCAAATTATCACTCTTTGCAGATGACGTGATGATATATGTAGAGAACCCTAAAGACTCAACTAAAAAACTACTA